>QZGG01002094.1:0-41106 GCA_006409495.1 Sedum album | reverse complement strand
CAAAACACAATCACTTTAATCACAACAAAAAATCAACAATCAAAGTATTTTATTAAATTACAGCCATCCTCAACCCCTAACCTCCTCACCACCACCACAACAACAACAGCCATATCATCAGATCCACATCAAAACCAAAAAAAAACCAAATTACACCCTCTCACCTCAAACTCCGAGTCCTCTTCCGATCGATTCACGAATCACAGCAACCCTAAGCCAAAATTAAAACCAACGAAAATTGAATAAATAAAGAAATTCAGATCCGCGACGCAATCGACTGGAAAACTGTATGGAGTAAAAACAGGAAACATAGATCGGATCTGGTAGATTTGGGATTGAGAATACCTGGAGAAGACGAAGGGAGAGATTTGCGACGCAATCGGTTGAAAGGTGACGGTTTGGAAAAAAACCGTCAAACCCTGCTCCCGCATTCTTAATAGGGAGATAATGGAAATATTGCAAGTGTTAAATTATTTACTGATGGCGGCATTGCATTGCATTGCATTATAGGGCCAAGTGCTACAACAAACAAACTATCATTTAAACATGAAGAATCAGAAACGTAGTAATCATACTAGCTAGTACATGTCAGTCAGACAAACAACACAGATGCCACAAGGGAAAATGAACAGGAGCACTAAATCTTTTACATTTCCAGTGTAAGTTGTTTGCTTTAAATATATGTTTTTCATATTTCATAGTTGGGAACTTGGTGCCAATTTATACGGAGAATCCTGATGAGGGTTCACTGTTTTTTGCAGGTTGATGAATCCAAAGCAAAGTGTCATCCAACCAAATATTCCACAACAGCCACACCCTGCCCAGCCACCACAGAATCCAACAGCAAACACTAGTTCAACTATAACCAAACCAACAACACCCCACAAACGCGAAGCTCTGTATTTTCATGTTTCTCCTGCTGCCCTTAGTGCAATTGATCAGAATTTTCAGTATTTGTTTGAACTATGACTAACTGTTGCAGTTGGCAGAAAGATGCAGCTAGATAATATTTATGCTTGAACTTGAAGGTAAACTCCCCAACTGTTGGTGATGATTTATACATGAATGAGAAGTTGCTGATGCTTTCACAGCAAAATCCAAGTGATGATATATAAAGGATGAAAGTACGGCAATGGGTTATTCAATACCAAAATGCTGTTTTATTGGAGCCTGAGCTAGAGGAGGTGATGATTAATAATAAATGGTCTCTCTAATATTACTAGTATTCCAAATCCATCTATTGTGTAATAATATAGAATACTTCCTTACAATTCGAAAAATACAGATATCTCCAAAAAAAACTCTGCTCCTATGCATACCAAAATTTAAAATCACATACTGAAAAAACTACTCTTACTGAAAACACCCCAAAGAAGACTGAATAAATAATAAACCCAAAAAAAAGTATATTCTCCTTAAACTCCAAGTCAGTTATGTTTCCTGCACTTGTAGGGTAACACTTATGCAGGGTTTGGTGCCTGTCGTCCACCCCGACTCCTGCTGCTTCACTATTGTTAACCCACTGGTACCCATCTCGCCCACCACTTCTCCCACCTTGTCCCCTAGATTTCCCAGAAAACTCTCCCGGGTTCCTAAACTCATTCCTTCCATAACCACGGCCTCCAAAGTTCCCACGCCCTCTAAAGCCTTCACCACGATACCCACCACGGCCTGAGCTATTTGGCCTGCCACCCCTCCCATTGATACCAACTGAGTAAAGTTTGAACATGTCTTTCAAGTTAGAATTACAAGCCAAACTGATTGTCAGAAGATATAAGGAAATTGATAACTAACCTCGGGTCGTGGTTCGTTTCTCCTCTATAACAGCTTTGCGATCTCCGATAAGGATTGGTGATGCCTAGGGTTAAGATACATGTTACTTAGATATGAAGTCAACAAACAAATATGCAGAATCACATATAGTAAATAATATATAGTTTAAATCGAAGTTAATAAGGCGATGGGATTCAATCAAACATCTTAAACTGAGAGGAAGGGAAATGTATGTGTAGCTATAATAGCTCATATCAAGAGCAATGATAATATGAAAAATGGAGTCCACAAAACATTAGACGATATACAACTAGCAAATGAAGGAGAGTCAAGTCCCTGATGGAGAAAATATTCCCAAATACTCAAAATATGCACGAATAGATATTCTTTGTTCATAATAGCATGGAGCAGTTGACAACGAGTTAGAGTTGATTTAACTTAACATTGCGTGAAAGTGATTATATAGGGGGGCAAACAATATTAGTTGGAATATGATTCCAGCAAAACAAAGTGCTAGGGAAACAAAAACAGACAAGGATAACAGTCACCCATTGATAATATCAAGTTGTACTCAGATATAACTTAGATGAAGAAACCGTACCGCAAGCGCACTACCCACCGAGCTCTGCAGTTCAAACTCAACAAAGCCAAAACAAAAGCCCTGAGACAGCAAAGTTGTTTTTAAACAGGGAAGATATGTGATGAAACCAATATCAGCGACTAGAAAGAAAACAAAAGGCACCTTGTGGCTTCGGACTTGGATCCCATCATGCTTAATAGGCCCAAACATTTGAAACTCATCTTGAAGCATTTCAACTGTTGCCGAGAGAGGTAAATTCCGCACATAGATGGAATGACCCTCAACTGAACAGAATATGAATGACGAATGCCAAATTATAAAATAGTGAGGATATTTAAATCAGAATTGGAATAATATATTTCAACAAGCTACCTTCCTCATGAACATTATTATTTTCCGGAGCACTTTCACTGCCTGGAATAGAGGCCTCTCGTGGAGGAGCAGGTTTTGCTGAACTAACTGGCAGTCTATCTGTGACGGAGTAGGCGCTTTTGTCACATTAGTAGGCACGTAAACAGGCACAACTTTACTAGGCACCTTCAACACCTTGACCTGCAGATATAAGATTATATTTGTGAGCCAAAAGAATGTGCAAGTATAAAGATGCAAATACATACGCCCTGGAAATGAAAAGAATTGCATACGATAGAAGCATAAGAGATCTTGGGTGCATCTCCTGTCAAGGTCGGAGCTGAGTCAACAGCCACATGAGCTTCAGTAGAACGTGCTTCGATGGGTGGATCAATAATCTCTTTCTCAACTGGAGGTGCTACCTTATTTACGGTAGTGAGAAACTCAGCAACTTGTGTCGGAACTTCCTCAAAAGTAGGCTCTATTGTCGAATGATCAGTGACAATAGCAGGCTCTACTTGAAAATGTAAAATTGATTTTATCACCCATTTAAATTCTTACAAGCACATTGAATGATACTTGTTAGTAAAATTGTAACAAAAACACCTACCTGGGTACGATTCCACGTTGGGCGGCGGAGGATTTGCATTGATAAAATTATCAGAGACAAAGAGAGGCTCCAGTGGTTTCTTTTCCTCCACATATCTAAACAGGTCATTCAAAACAAAGTACCCTGGTTCTTGAGGTGCCAGGAAAAAAGTCTGAGTGAATTTCCGCTTGAGACTGCCCTTTTCAGTTAAGTACCCCGTTACTAATACTAACACCCCTCCGTTGAACGAGTCTTGAGCATCAGCAGTCTCTATTTCGACCGTGCACTCTTCATAGTTTAGAGAAAGTATCGTATTATTTATTGCCTGAATAAGAGTGGTAAGATAAGCATTGTGTCAGATATTTAGAAACATAAATGCGAGACATTATGTGGTGTAACTGATTTAAATTCATAATATATTTACTGTTGCATAATATATTTATTTCGACTCACTTGCATGGTTGTAACTGTTGTCATGTTTCCTTTGGAGTCAGGTCTGCTGAGAAAACTCAAATCTTGATAGAATTTGAAAACATGAGCAGGAGATTGGTGAAGAACTTGATAATACTGCTCCACAAAGGCATTCCCAACAACTTGGGCACTGTGAGCGGGGACGGAATTAGGGTCATGGGTTGCCATCTGCAAGGATCCCAGCATATCAGTTAAACTCTAGCTAACTAATAATTCAAAATACATACAAGAGAAATGTATTGGGTCAAACAAAAACTAACTGAGAAGTTACAACGAACATCCATCTAGTAAGCCAAGAAAAGATCAAATTCATGAACTCTGAGACAACAAAAGATCAAATAATACACAAACAATAAAGTAAATTTTCATCCTTTTAACATAAAAACGAAATTCAGATTCAACTAAGAAAGTAAAAAACTTGAGAGTTGAGAATTCTAAAATTAAATTAGGTTAAATATCACTGAAGCGGACTTGATCAAAAGTTATTGTGTCGAAGGAATGCGGAAGGAATTAGGGATGGATCTAGGGATAAAAATTAAGAATTGGAGGAATGGGTACCTACGACGGAGATTGAGATCTGCGGAGGGGTTGGTGCTGGAAGTCGAGTAGCGATCTGAGATGAAGTGTGTGTTGTGTGTGTGAGAGAGAATGAGGGTTTTATTATATTTTATAGAAAAAAGAAATACGAATTTTAAAAGGATTTGTAGAAGAAAAGTATGGATTTTATTTTTATTCTTAACTATTTTACCCTTTATGAGCTTTAATTTGCAGACAATTTTTTAAAGAATAAGCTTCTTCTCGTCTTCCAACTCCAACCTAGTACTTCCTCTGTCTCTTAATGTTTGTCCACTTTCCATTTTGGGTGCCCCTTAAGTTTGTCCACTTTCTTTCAATATCAATTACATATTCTATTTTTTTACTCATATATTTATAAATCATTTATTCTCAACCACACATTTCATACCTTCTTTCTACCTTAAAAACCGTGCAATTCATACTTTTAGACAAACAAATAGGGACGGAGGGAGTAATAAATAACTACACTCTAGTAGGAGACCAAAGCATCATCGATCAACATGAGAAAACCTCAAAATGGTCGGTTCCAAACTACTATGCCTTTCCTCTCCAAGTCTCATTCCCGTTCAGGTTGCCACACACATGAAACCTAGCTGCTGCTGCTGCTGCATGTAATTCAATTACCACTGAGCTATAAGGGCTCAAGCTTACATTTTTGACAATCAAAATTTGAAATAAACAATACTGTGTAGTAGTGTACATTCTCATTATGAGGACTCACATTTGAATCAATACCATTCATTTAGATAACCATGAAATGAAACGCAGCAACAACAGGGTAGTCTCGTGAGGTTCGGTACAAGGCAAGCAGCCAGTCAAAATGCGCACACTCTTCACATATGAATCTCCGGTTCAGAAGATTATATCCTCATCCTTCTCAGCTGATAGCAAATTATGGGCGCAAGTCAATGAAATGCCTTTCATCAAAGACATTTCCTCTGCAACCCTCTCTTCAGCAAACTCTTTGGCTGCAAGACGTTGCCTCTCAATTTCTCTTCTTTTGTATCCTTGGATCTTCTTCAACCTGAAGAAGTCCTCCCTTTCTAGCTCATCCAACTCCCCCTTGATGTAGCTGATGGTGTTTTCTATCCTTGGCTTCACAACATTCTCCAGGGCGTTAACCCTGCGATTCGTGGTTTTGATAGCATCATCAAGAGTCAGGAATGATGTCTGAAGAGAAGCTAGCTCCACAAGAAGCTCAATCGCTTTTACGTATGCAGCACGACAAGCCTGGACCTGCTGCCCTCCTCTGGCCAGTCCAGTAAGATCATTCTTAGTTTCTCCATCAGTGAAATACTCGAACTTGGGCAGCTTGACACCAGCCACATTTTCCGTACGGGATCTAACTTTCAAAGTTGCAGTTTTCACATTCTCAAGTACTACATGCTTCACATTGTCACCAGCAACATACTTCACTTCAGTCAGAGCGAACGATGAAGTCTTCATTATATCACCCATAGATTCCTTAGTCGTGACGATTTTCTTGAGAATAGCTCGGAACTGGACAGTCAAGGCATCACTCTTTTTCTTGAGAAGAGCATGACCTCTTGTAGCACCAATTAACCGGGCCTTCATAACCCCAAGCATCGTTACAGTGGGAACAACATTCAAACGTTGGTTCTGGCCAGCCATATTGTCAAACTTCAACTCTGCATTAAGGCAACACCTAAATAAATTTAATTAAAAACTTAACAATTACAAATTCTTAAGCACACTCCCTGTTGACAAGAACTCCAAATACTTGCGCATATAAGCAATTATAAAGCCAACAGACCACTAACGAAAGCATTCAACAACTACTCGCAGAGTCTAGTAAATTGATCGCTGCAAAACCTTTTTTCACCATCATTCACAAAGACCAGCACCGAAGAGTTTATCTTAAACTCAATTTATGCCTCTAAACATCAAATGATCCACAATAATGCTTAATCAGAACAGCCGGATATTTGTAAAGCAGGAACATATGCTATTCAGCTATTCCAATACTAATACATTACAAAAGAGGTGAAATTTGTGACATTCATAAAACTTATAATGATGAATAGAAGTAATCAACATGAATTTTGTAACTAAATCCCCTGAATAAGGCTAGCACTTGAAAAGTATCTAAAAGTCAAATTTTACAGTAAAAAGTGTGACGGAATTCCACAATTCTCATTATTAAGATGCTGTGGAAATTGTAGGACACATAACAAAGTAAGCAATGCAAATTGACTCTAGTTACAAAAAAATCGATACCGATCAGTGATTTTATGCAATAAACAGTAGCAGCAAACGAATGTGAAGACGATATAGCTCGGAGATCAACACTAAATGCACTGCCAATTTTTCGATTCGGAGGTCAAAAGAGAGGACCTGACCGGAGGTGGTGGAGATCGGATGCGGTGACGATCGATTATTGATTGACTCCAAGACAAAATAATTGATTTCAGAATAACAGTTGGCATTATACCGAGCTTGGACCCCATATGGGCTTTTTTGGGCCTTTTTATTATTAGTATACCGGCCTATTAATCTGCCCTCGTCTCTGTGGTCGACCCAATCTTTTTCCGAAATCAAAAAAAAGAGACAGGGCAGTTGCGAGGGGTCAATGACAAATTCAAGTCTGCAAATGTAATTAAATAATGAACTTATATAAATAGGAGAAGTATCATATGGAACCCCCTTTTCATGAATCCATGGATCCCTCTTCATCACCGTTGATTGCATTTTTTGTGCACCAGATTGTGCCACGTGTTTGCATTTTTGAAATGCACACGTGAAATGCACATGACAAATGCACACGTGAGTTGCACATGCTCATTAATGCGCTGACACAATCGGATGCGTCCAAAATGCAAACAGTAAATGCAATCAACGGATCAAAGAGGGATTCATGGATCCATGAAAAGGTGGGGGTTCCACATAATACTTTCCCTATATAAATATTTGGTTAAGTTCTAAGAAAATATTTAACTATAGGTGACAAGATATGGATGAAATTGTGACTGGTCCATAGAATACTGATTAACATCAAATTTTAGATACTTGATGCAAATTCAATTTAGGAATAATTGTTTAAGGAAATTGATGAATTTTCATTTACAAGATGATATTTATAAATGTAGTTAATGCTAATTTGTTACTAAATTATTACCAATCAAATTTATATCTACTAATTTCCACAACATAATTACAAATTTTAACTCTTTGAATATAAACTATTCATTTTGGATTTAAATACGGGTATTCTAGATTCAGTAGGTATAGTTCAGAATTCATTGTTTCAAATTACTAAAACAATAGTTAAGCGTAACATTAACAATGTTCCACTAATTATTATCATTTTAAACGTTTTCGTAATAAAATAAAAAGTATATATTCAACTTAACCCTCCTCATTTCCTTGATTGAAAAATACTCTAGTATTACAATTATGAGATTTGTTATGGCTCTAGTTTTTTTCTACGTTTCAATATTCATGTTCTATTTCTTAGATAATCATTTGAGTAATGCCACTTGTCTTGAAAGTCAACTCAACAGACATAAGGCAACTGTCAAGACTTATAAGGTTTTGTTTAAATTTCCAAAAGTTGATCCAACTTATTTCTGATTATTTTTTAATGTCAATGGGTCCTAATTTGCTACATATGAGTCATTATCTTTAATTAACTTTTTATTATAATTTTTGCAACAGAATAAATATGGTGATATTGTTGATTGTGTTAACATATATGATCAACCAGCATTTGAACATCCACTTTTAATCAATCATACAATTCAGGTATTTTATAAAATAATATTAAATTAATCACAAATTGGGCATGTTTATATCGTAAATTAGAAAACTATTTTGAAATTATTTAGGAAATGTCGTTTGAAGGATTTCCAAAGCACTTTGACTATTCAACTGAAGTTGCGATTCAATATTGTCCAAAAGGAACAATTCCCATAGTAAGAAGTTGCAAGCACAAGGAAAGTGTCGATGTGATGACTAGGCAGGCACTTGGACGACCAGCTAACTTAGAGGTGAGAGTATCTCTACATGCACTTGTTCATAAGTTTATGTTAATCCAGTAAAAACTAGTTAATTAATCTGTGTCATTTAGTTTGCGAATGTTGCCACAAGAGAAAGAGGTTATGGAATATTTGGTGCTGGTGGTTTACTTGTACAAGCAACCCCTTTTGTAGAGGACGGTGAATATAGTATTGGTCATGTTTTGCTTGCAACTTATTATCGAACTCCACTGCGTCAAAGGTCTATTGAAGCGGGTTGGATGGTACGGTTCATACACATATATTTTAATTTTGTTTCAAACACAACGAGCTAGTCAAAATAATGATCTTAAATTCTTCTGTAGAGAACCGCACATCCAGATGGTTCATTTGCAACAAGATTTTTTATTAGGTGGATGGTGAGTTATTTTTTGCATTGGTATAACATTTTATCATTATTTTATGTAGTGAGATGTATTATGATCTAGTTAATTTGATTGAGTGATGAATTATTTAGAGCGAGGGAAATGTATCTACTGGATGCTTCAACTTGGAATGTCCCGGATTTATACAATTAAATCCAACAATTGTTCTTGGAGGAGCTTTACGGGACGATGAACCGGTTGACATTCGTATAGAGATGGTAATACTTAATACCTAGCTAGCTACTTTTGTGTTCATCTAATCAAGTTCTTTAGTACTCAAATATATTTACGTTACTTTGTTTCAGAATACGAACAATAGTGATTGGTACTTGTACAAAGATAGCCAAGTGGTGGGGTACTGGCCTAATCAACTTTTCCATAACGAATATCAAGGATTTGAACGAGCATTTTTCGGAGGTGAAATAATAAACACACGAAGATACGGACGTCATACTTCAACTAAAATGGGTAATGGTGTATACGGAACAGATAGAGATAATCGACCGACAGTAATTTACAATGTTAGAGTGATTTACGACACAATTATAACTAATTTCCATAGAATACCTATCAAATAAATACGCATGACCCTCAATGTTATAACGCCTCTTTAAATCTTCATATTGAAGGCACCCCCGTATATTATGGAGGTCCTGGGTATAACGGTGTTACTTGTTATTAATAATAATATGCAAAATGCATCATCGATGTAATAAAATATATTTAATAAAAGATCCTCAGTTTTGGTGTTTTAATCATAAATTTGCAAATTTAGATTAACAACCACAAGTCAAATACAGAAAATTATGAATCCATCCCAACATTACCAGCTGTTCCGGTACCCACCTCGTTTTCCATAAATTAAAAAGAGCAATATTTGCTGTCTGAAATCTCAGATATGCAACTTTAGCATTGAGAAAAATGGGCAGGTTAAGCAATGTCATCCTCACCTTGATCAACATTCTCACCTTACTCATCTCCATGGCCATAATCCTCGACGCCCTGCGTCTAAAGCCTTCCACCTCTGAGTGCAACCGTCTCATACGTGGCCCCATAATATACGCAGGCATCCTCTTCTTCATTATGTCATTTCTAGGAATGATTTCCTGTTGCAAGGGGACGACCGTCATATGTTACTTGGTTCTCGTCTTCCTCCTTTCATTGTTTTTGTCTGTTTTCGACGTGTTCGTCGTTACAAATAGGAACGTCAGCGTTGATGATACGGGATTTTCAGTGTCATGGTTTAAGGAGAGAAAGTTTGGTGAATATAATCATTGGCTTAGAATGAATGTTGAGGACAACTGGGATTTGATCAAAAGTTGCTTGGCAGAGTCTCAAGTTTGCCGTCGCTCAGGACCTAATTTGATCACTCAGAAGTTGTCTCAGCTTCAGGTAACATTTTTATACAAAATATATATTCACATGCAAATATTTATATGCAAATATTTTTTGTTTCAGTCGAGCTGCTGCAAACCACCCTCCTACTGTGGACTTCAACAAAAGAATGCAACATTCTGGGAGCTACCTTTTAACGGTCCAGCAGTGGAAGACAGTGACTGCTTAACATGGAACAACGATCAAACAGAGCTTTGTTTCGATTGTAAATCGTGCAGAGGAGGTGTTATGAGGACATTCAGACAAGAATGGAGGCATGTGTATCTGATCAATGTGTGCCTGATTTTGTTGCTTATTGTTGTATACAGCATTGGCAGTTGTGCTTATAGAAACAATAGAGCTTCTGTTTACAAGTACGGTAGATACGGTGGATACCCTTGACTAATTATTACACTCTCCCGAAATTAATATAACTAGAGTTTTGCTTTGGGGTCGAGTTGAGATAACTGTTGGCGTAGTACCCGTCGCATGACTTTATTAGTTGCTGTCCTTGGTAGAGACTTGAGACTCACAACCTTGGAAACCTGCAAACAGATTCAAGTGTCAAGTCTTTGAAAGGAGAGGAAGATATTCTTTAAAAATAGAATAGAGACATGCCTTGAATAAGGGATTCAACTTCATTTGCAAGGCTGCGTTGAATGATTTTTTTAGCTTGTCCAGGTCAGGGCATTTATTATTTGAGTTCTTGAAAACAGTAACAATAACTAATTGTTCAGGGCCTCCTCCAGATGGCGGGACTCCGATGGCTGCTGTCTCGAGGATTCTATCATCAACTGAATTGCATATCCTTTCAATCTCAATGGATCCCACCTGCATGAGAATCTTAGAATGAATAAATTAACTGCAAGGAACATAAGGCATAGACCCACTTGCTGACATCTATGGCTATGCTAAAATATTTAGGGTTAATTACAGATGACCACCCGCATAATATGCCATATTCCATGCCACCACCTCTATATTGTAATATTACATTCGACCACCTTTATAATTAAAAACTTTTCAAAGAACCACCTCAGTTAACGGCGGTTAACGGAGAGGTGGTTAAATGGAAACAAAATTGATTATAAAGGTGGCGAAGTAGAAACATATTTATTATAGAGGTGGTGTATTGTAATAAAAAATACTATTATTATATTAAAAAATTAATATATTTAACGGTAACGGTGACAGTACAGTGCGTGGGTGGTTGATTTGAAATTTTATACTTATAAGGGTGGTGGAATGTATTATTACAATATAGGGGTGGTTTGGTGGAATATAGCATATTATACGGGTGGTTATCCGTAATTAACCCAAATATTTACTACTATGGAACTGACAGAATGCTGCACTTCATCGCTCAAGGTACTAGGGAAAAATTGTGTAAGCTTTCTGTTCAAATTTGTAAACTAACTAGAAAGAATATCAGTCTACTATCGAACCTTGATGCCTCCAAGATTCATTGTATCATCAGCTCGACCATGTGCACGGTAGTATCCCTTGCTCGTGCGTTCAAATACATCGCCATGCCTCCGTAATACCTACTTATGAAGGCACATAAGCTTTTTGAATAAGATAAAGATACTCGGTAAGAGATACAGCAATTGGGGTCGAAGGGGATCCAAACCTTGCTCTTCCATGTTGGCATTCCTTTGAAATACACCGCATAGTGATCAGCATTCAAGAGTGTACTTGAAGCTCCAAACATTATAGGTCCAAGGGCCAACTCACCAATCCCTGGTTTGTTTTGAGGCTGAATTCACATTTGATGATGACACATAAGCAACTAAATCTTATCAATCAAGGTAGTATAAATGGTTCAACAATTACCGAAAAACTGCATCTACTTGAAGGAATATTATCAATTTATTCAGAGTTAAATTATTGTTACTTACAATAGGTGACCCATCCATGGAAAGAATAAAGAGGCTGCAGCCGACAGCCGGTGTGCTGAAAGCCGCTAAAGATTGGGGTTGGAGAAGTGATCCACAAACAAAGCCTCCGCCAATCTCTGTACCTCCACAACATTCAATGATTGGTTTATAGTTGGCTCGTCCTGATAGCCACAGGTATTCATCGACATTAGAAGCTTCACCAGTTGAAGCAAAACAACTGCATTTCCAAACAAAAAGTCAATCAACTGATATTTTTGAGGATCCTTTCAGTTAAGCCGCTGTGCGATATTCATAAAAAAAATCATATGAAACTGCGTTGAAGTAAACTTGTGAATATATAAAACTCTGGAAACCCATACCGAATGGACGACCAATCACTACCAGCCGTGCAATTTGAACTTTTCCATGTCCGTACAATACTTGGAATAACTCCAAGCATGGTGACTTTAGCATCCTAAATAATTATGATATACAATGAAAGTCCACATATGGAATAAGTATACTAGCGATTATGAGGTTCACTATCTGTGAGTCTCTGACTAATTATCAAAGACATCAAGTACCTGTACAAATTTGACAAAACCAGAACCCAGAGGAGCCCCATTGTACAATGCCATGGAAGCGCCGTTTAACAAAGATGCATAAACTAACCAAGGTCCCATCATCCACCCAAGATTAGTGGGCCAAGAAACAACATCTCCTTTTCGGATATCCATATGGCACCATCCATCAGCAGCAGCTTTGAATGGAGTCAAGTAAGTCCACGGAATAGCTTTAGGATCACCTACATGAAGGACATAGTTCAACTCTTACACAATACTGCCTGAAACAAACTACTGGGCAAGTTGGAGAGTTGTTCTTCAACTACAACTCTAGAGGGATTAATCTGCTGACTTGCTGTTCCACTTTCAGCCAGAATATAATATAGGAATGAGACAGAATCGCTAACCATAGTATACCACACCACCTTTACTTAAAAAAATAAAAAAAGTGCAGTGAGACCAAGAGTACCAGTGGTTCCTGATGAAAATAAAATGTTGGAAAATGAGCCAACTGGTTGCTCTGATGCTCTGAATTCCAGCCCTCTGCAAAACAAATTCAGAGTTGATAGTGCACTGATTTGTCAACCGTTAAAATATCCAGAGTTTATATTACAGAAAAAATAGAAATTTACTTCGGGTAATTGCGATTGCCAGGAGATATTATAAGTCCACTTGCTAAAATTGGATAAAAAAATTGAAGAGACAGATGAGGTGCTACCCTTGATGCGGAGGTACTAGCAATATAAAACTACCTGAATCCCTCCACTTTGTTTATGAAATCAAGCCAAGTTATGTCTCCATCTCTCAGTTTCATGCATAGATCAGTGCCAGTGGCAGGGATAACTATGGCCATCGGTGATCGGGCCTCAACAACTTTACTGCAAGAATAGTAGAAAATTAAAATAACTATCAGATGACAGTCATTTGACAAAATACAGAACTTCTTACTCCCTCCCTCATCATGAAATTATTACCTATATAGTGGATGGCTTTTTGTGCCGCGCACTATACAGTCCTGTCAAAAGAAATTTGAAAATATATCTCATCTTCAAAGACAAGAGTAAACAACATATGGCTCCTGAAAGAATGAACAGACCTGAACAAATATGGCTTTTGCTTGTGATATTTTGAGTCTTGTAGAAATTTCAGGAGCTGAAAAGCTGTCAGCAATTGAAACAACCACAAAGCCTGCTAGAATAATGGCCAAGTAAATAATAACAGATCTAACATGCATAGGCATGTCTATAGCGATCGCTGAACCGGCCTCAAGATCAAGTTTTATCAATGCATGAGCAACTAACCTGAGCAATAAATTCAGAAGACATTATCCACTAGACCGATTAGACAAAAAACATACAGGTGAGAATGCCATAAATGTTGAACAACATACCAAACCTCTTCGCGAAACTCTTTTAAAGTCATTTTATTTACCGGAAAAACATCTTTCCCTTCGTCACGCCATATCACCACCACATCCTCCAAATCACGTTTGGAATTAACTGTCAAACAGTTCCGTGCAGGATTTACAAACGCCCCCGGAAGCCACTGACCTCCTGGATGAGATGGACTCTCAACTGAAATACGCTTAGGAGGCACTGAAAATGATACACACATCTCTTCCAAAAGAGTTTTCCAGAACACCTGGCCATAAGTCATGATCAGATTGACATCAGTTAAGCTACTCAAGCATCACTTCATGTCTATCCAAATAACTCGTATATATCTATGAAAAGCAACCATTTGGTGAAAATACAACGCATCCAATGGTACTAGCAATACAACTACTAACCAAAAATAGTAATACAAAAATTCAATGGCAAAGAATTTCAATAATGACATTGCTCTTTTCTCATAAACAGACATCAAATTCCTGAAGATTTCATAATCAATCACAAAAATGTCCAAATGATAAACATTTTAATAGAAAAAGAAAAGAAATAAATAAAACCTCTTGATTTGAAACTGAAAACTCCTGAAATTCTTTGAAGCTGGAGATAGGATCCTTATATTGTGAACCAAGCAATTCGGATCCCCGCCTCTGCAACAATTTGCCAACATTTGTTTCATCTGCACTCTCCCTGGTCAGAGTCACACACAAATCAATATCAATCATAAAATAAATAAATTACCCAAATTCAACCTCAATCACTAAACGAACCCTAAAATTCTCAGACCTGTCCGGCAGCCAAACAGGAGGATCGTCTCCAAAATCCCTATAACATCCGTAGTACAACAACTGATGGACGGAAAACGGAAAATCCGGCGAAAGAATCCGGTGGCTGATTCTCCTCCAAGTATCGACGCCGCCGCTTCCGCATTCACTAACGATCTTCGTCAGCTCGGCATATAGCTTTTCAGAGGCTGGAAAAGGGACACCGGCGGCGTGTATGTCTTTCAAAACGACATCATTGAGGGGTTTGTATGACGAGGAGTCCATAGCTATTAGCTTGCGATGAGCGTGAGACAGCAGAGCATGTGTTTGTAGTGGGTTTGGGTGTGTGTTTGGTTTCGGCGTAATATGACCAAGTGGATTGAACCGTTGACGTGGATTGAACCGTTGACGTGGATCAAACACGACAAAATCCGGTTCAATCCTTTATTAACGAATTAGGTAGGTTTTGCAAACGGGACTAGTACAAATATTAAATGTTTTTCTACCCAAATACTGTAAACATTTTTTTTTTTTTTTGATGAACAGAGTTCTAAGACTCTGGAAGGTACATTTAGAGGACTTAATCCCAATCGACAACCGAATGGAGACCTCGAATACAAAATAAATTTAAACTGAGCATAGTGTAGACGAGATTCTTAGCCTCAGTACCAAAAAAAATAAACGAACAAATAAGCTGGAGAGTAGAGTACGTCCTTGATCACTTGCATCCGAAAACGCGATGATAATAAAATAATGAGCACTGTGAACATCCAGAAAGATAGTTTCGGATGTGAACTGATCAAAGACTAATGGTAGAGCTGATCCAAGCACCGTAAGGGCCAACATAAGAGCAAAGGATTAGTGTAACAGTCAGGCCCAACACTGCATGTCAACAAGCCAAACAACGTGGCACAAAGATAGGCAAACAGCGAGGACAGCTCACAAAGAACCACGTGCCAAGTAAAGGAGCCACCACGTGGAAACTGAAGCACGCGTCAGCAGTGAAGACAGCGTAACAACGACGTTGGATGACCACGTGGCTAAGCATGACACAGACGCACCCCCGCCGACAGAGGAGCGCCAAACTGAGACGGCTGCGCCGCCAAACAACAACTGAGAGCCACCATGCCCAAAGCGGAGACGTGGCAGAGAAAGCACCCCAAATGGATGAACACGAGGGAGAGCAGCAAGCCGCCGCAACCGGAGGACCACAGCGGACGCCGAAGGAAACCGAATCAAGCTGCACAGCGCAGCTTCGGACTGAAAGGAGAGTTGCTGCCGACAGAACGACAACACCCTCAAATGGCAGTGTTGGCACACATCACCGGAAGGAGAGGCAGCCACACCGAAATAGAGAAATACTGTAAACATTATCCAATGATTTTTAAAACGTCAAGATACAATCACCACAACATCCTTGAAGCAAAACAGGCATGGTTCAAAATGACTCGGTGTAGCTATTTCAATTAACTTCGTATTTTTCAATCAGACTAAATGATTATTTAACTTTTCAAGTCCTCGTATTTTACTCCTCGGACATTTACCCTCATTTATAAAAAAAACAGGCATGGTTCATGTTAAGTAGAGCGTGCAGCTTTGGTTATGCTAAATCCAAGTTTGAAAAATAGAGCGTAAAACATGCGACATTTTGATGTTGTCAAGTAAGCACATCCTCAATCCTCATCATATAAAAAGGTCTATGGAGGGGATAGAAAATGGGCGGGGTTCATATAATGAATTACACTTGTGCCTTCTCATATGTTCTTCTACTACCGTCTTATTTTGAACAAGTTGTCTCTAGAATGTTCAACAATTTCAAGGACTTTGTTTTGTTAGGAAAGTAACTGAAAATGTTACACCTCCATGCAATATAAAAACATGACACTGCAGAAGCTGAAAATACACATCTCTTGCTTTTACATGATAAATAGCATTTGCAATCAGCAATAGATGACTCATTTCCATAGCTTCCACAAAATACAAGATCAATTGAGTATCTCTCTGACCAACCAATCCAAAAACGGATAAGCAAAGTATATTACCAAGAATGATGGAAGAGCAACCACCACCGTGATGAGAATGTACAGGGAAAGTATAGCAGCGCTGGCAGGAACCACATATAACACAAACACAAGAAATATGATCACCAACGGGAATTTGGCTGCCAGGTGAGCAAAAAACCAGTGTCTTGCAAAGGGATAAGTGGAGGTTTGTGGACTGAGGTAGTCATTGATGATTTCACTGTAGTTCTGTTGAGCCGCTGGCTGTTCCTGAGGATGGTGACCATGAGGCAGTCTTCTATTGTTCAAAGGACTGGAAGTTACTGCAGTTCTAGAGTTGATAGGCCACGCCTGATGTTCCCCAAACCCGGAGTTCAATTTTGACCTATCGCCATTTAAACTCTCAACCATCCACAATAGGAAGAAATTCTTTCGAGGGTATTTAAGTTTTCCTTTGTAGACCAATCGCAAAGAAAGCAAATTGCACCAGGGACATGAGACAAAAAGGGGCACCTGAAGCGGCAAGTTAGGGAGTTTCACAACTGCCCACTGTAATCCCAAAACACAATTCTTGCAAAGGGTGTGGCCACACCATAAAACATATGGCACATTCTCAACAATGTTGAAAGACTCCCAACAAATGGGGCATTCGAGTCCTTCCTCTCTACTAACATTGGACGCGATCTCATCATCGGAGCATGCATTGTGAGTATCATCATAGCGTCTTGATTGGTCATTCTTCATTCCCAATGTCCCAGCTACACTGTTTGAAGCAAAAGTCCACATTCTGAATTTCAACAAGCTTCTAGTAGCTGACAATGAACATCCTCAATGTTTCATTACTATCAAATGCAACCTGGAAAGAAAAGAAACCACCACATTAATTAATAGATTATCTCTAGTTAAGTTATAATGACACTGCGTCAAAGATGCTACATTAGGCTGCCTGGACACACCATGACAAAGTTGCTACAATAGCTTAAACGAAAACATCATAGTAAACTCTAGAATCGGTCACTATCCCTATTCTAAATTTCAAATCTGACATTATCACAAACAAATCACTGATGCTAAATTACAGATCTGAAATCAGACAACAGTACCAAAGAAAAGCAGACACAATCCACAAATGGGATCAACATGGAACAAACAAAAGACAAGACATGATCGATTCATGCTCATCTGCAAAATACTTACAGATCTAAAATCTTACCAGTTTCCAAATGAATGATTGGCCGATTGAGTTTCCATGGAGCTTCAGAAGCAGGTGGGTGTGATGAATTTGATGTGTGATTAGAGCGTGGACTGGAAATGTAGGATAAATTTGGAGAATCTGGAAAGGTATTTGTTATGGTGGGGTCACCAAAATCCAAACCAAACGTACCTTGTTTTGCCATCGAGGGCTAGCCTAGTGGCAGTGAAAGTTGTATTATAAGCCACACGTCATAATTTGATTTTTGGTGAGTGTTAGAGCAGTGGGCTTTAGCAGGGTGAGATTTTTTTTAAAAAAAACATACCTTGTTTTTATAAATATCACGTGTTTGAAGGGCCAAATGGTTATATTGGTATTTTACAGAGGCTTTTGGTATTGCCGGTCAACCTCTCGTAATTTTGCTAATAAATAAAACAAATTTATTTAGAATATATGATGATGCTGAAGCAATTACTTTGATATACTGAATTACAATTTGCCTTACATAAATAAACAAACTATACGGAGTATTATTCAGAGGCATAAACATTTTTGAAGACAACATTTGGCGCCACCTAGCTAAGCAAACTGATATATCTCAACCTTCTTCAGCAGTCGCTGCATCGTTGAGGTGGCTTAGGAGTATGGCGGTTATTCGCTCCTGAACCCGGATAGTCATTTAGCTCAACCTCCATCATTTCATCTGCATTTCCCTGCACACAAAATAACAACTCAAAAACCAAATAAGCTCATATCGTATACATCCGCGACCAAATTCAGAGTTGGTTGTGTACCCAGTGGGTATTTCTGGACGCATCATCAAGCCTACTAATCCCTGAAATACGAAAAATGATCAGTTTTCCAACTCAACTGCTCCTGATAAAATATATATGGGGTATAAATAATTTACTTGTCACCGGGACGGCATGCAGGCATATGAATTGTTGCGTAATAGCGAATAAAATTACTAGAACAGCACCAGCTCTGCTAGTCATATTTGGAACAAGGAATAACCTCAGCATGGAGTTCTCTGAAATATTAAAGCCACAGCAGAGCCTCTTTTATATCCGCATCCGAATAACCCACAGAAGCCATAAAGGACTATTTATCAGTCCCTCAAGAGCTTAAAAATGTAGGATTGTAACCCATTAAGCTCAAAAGGTTCCTATTACTATAATGCAGCATATCTTGTGGAGGAAACACATATCATCGTATGTTTTGAACCACGGATATCAGCGGAACATTAGGCTTTAGGTTGAGTGGAGGCTGTCGACCTGTGATCATGACGAATAGGAAAATCATTAAGTCAAAACAGCATTGAAATGAGCTTAGTGGAAGGAAAATGCCTCCATATTTAAAGTCAAAAGAACTGGCCACACCCGGCATACGCAACATGAAGTCAACTCTAGTTATATAATTCTTCTTTGTTACCTCCACTTTTGATTGCTCGACAAGATGCTTCTTCTGTAGTTTTAATTTGAAAAATTAGGTGTTACAACGATATCCACCAAATTACTCGACAATATCCACCAAATTACTCGACAATATCTTTAAGTTCAACAGGATCGAAACAAAGGCTTTTGACAATAAAAGAAAGCAAAAGGAAGCATAGGGTCATTATAATTCACAATGCATCAATAACATAATCCACTAAAGCAAATCAATGGCAATACAAAGTATAACTCAAATCTTTAAGTTGGATGCACATGCAAACTCTTTTAGAGGCTACATGAGAGTGCTCCTTGGCCGAACATACTTTCTAAGAAAGTTGAATGAATCAAAGAAGTTGATGCAAACTGATTTTCAATTACCCTGTTTAAAAAAGCTCTGAAGGTTGGGATCAAGGTGTCCAAAATATATATGTTTTGAAAGAATGAGTGTAACCCAACTGAACATCACAATCAGTATCAAAAGGATCATAAAGAGCACAGGGATAGATATGGACCTATATTTCGAAAAAGAGTACTTCAGGTGCAAATGCAGTACTCTACTTCTAGATAGGTTCCTCAAACGACGGGCTTTACCTGTGATCACTGAGCTATCTAATACCTATGGAGAATGTTTTATTTCCTTATCCAAATTTGTAAATACTCTTAAAATATTAAAAATACTGCCTTATGGTGTATGATCAAGTCGGGACCTTAATTATGTGTGCGTCCCTTTAGAGTACATAGTTATGTTGAGATTTACTCTGGTGGATTCATTACTATTTGGTGGATCTATGAGTCCAGATATGGGCCCTTGGATATTGCAAGATCAAAGGTGTCAAAGGAGTCCACGTGTCCCACTAACTTTCTATTGAAAGCTAACTAAAGGGCAAATTCAAAATAGTTGCATTTTAATTAGTTTAGTTAGTAGCATTTAATGCAATGATTAGATTGTTCATTTAATGTAATGTGATGATTATCATCCTTCTCTCCTTAATCAATCCCTCTCTCCTTACAAACCCACCATTTTCATAATCCAAACCCTCTCTCCTTAATCAATCCCACCATTTTCATAATTCAAGCTTTTTCATTTTCCCACCATTTTCATAATCCAAACCCTCTCTCCTTAATCAATCCCACCATTTTCATAATCCAAGCTTTTCATTTCCTCACCATTTTCATAATCTCAACCCATTCTCATCCGTTTGTAAACCAAATAATCCCACTCTCAACTGCATTTTAACTATTGCACCTCACATGTGCACCTTACTATTGCACTTTGTAGTTGCATCCCATAGTTTCATTTTTTTCCCAATTGCACTTCAGCATGCAGTCGTCCCTGTGTTGTGTTGCATTGCATTATTTTGAACAAAAATGATATGCTTCAGTATCATTTTACCTAAATTGTGTTCTGTTCGCAGTTGGAAATCGCAGTTGTATGGTAACGGATGATTCTCATTGTTTAGTGACTACATCGCCGAATGGGGCAACATATTGGACTCAATACGAAGATCAGTGCGAAGACTATGTTTTGGGTGGGAATCAATGCGAAGACCATGATTATATTTTAGTTATCGCATTTCATTGTTGCATTTCGCATGTGCATTTCACACATGCATTTTCTTGCATTTTGCAGTTGCATTTTTACAGTTGCATTAAGGCTACAATTGTGTTCCATGTTCATTGTATTGCTATTTTTGTATAAATTTAATATGTTTCCGTATCATTTACCTTTTTTGTGTTGTGTTGGCAGATGGTAATCATAGTTGTACGATAACAAATGATTTCCATTGTTTAGTGACTACATCGCCGAATGGGGTAACATATTGGACTTCGTTGTGTGCAGAGCACTTAACCTCCAAGCATGAACAAATTTTCAGTCAATTGAGAGTTCTATTTCTACCGAACCTATGCAGCAGGGGATTCCATTTGTGTTAGGTTTAGGGTTTAAAGTTTATTGTTTAGTGTTTAGAGCTTTAGGGTTTAAGGTTTAGGGTTTATGATTTAAGGTTTAGGATTTAAGGTTTAGGATTTAAGGTTTAGGGTTTTAGGGTTTAAGGTTAGATGGCTGGTGGACGTTTGGAGCAATGTGCTGATTGTACGCCCTGTTGAATGAAATTCAGTTTATTTAGTTATCGCATTTCATTGCTGCATTTCACATGTGCATTTCACACATGCATTTTGATCTTGCATTTTGCAGTTGCATTTTAGAGTTGCATTAAAGCTACAATTGTGTTCCATGTTCATTGTATTGCTATTTTTATATAAATTTAATATGCTTCCGTACTTTTAAGTTGGCTAAATAGATGGCTGGTGGACGTTCAGAGCAATATGCTGATGCAAAACCATTAGAAATTGTATTTTACTTGCAAATCACATTTTGATGAATTTAATTTTGATAAATGAACTTTTTGATGAAAACATTGTAATTTCCTTGTATGTCGCGATAATCTAATTGATTTCCCTTTCGAATATGCAAATTGAAAATGCAACTATAAAATGCAAATTACAAATGCAAAATCAAAATGCATCAGCATGATCTAACACGTTGCTTTTACCCGGCTTCGCAGTAATGTTTTCAGTATGATCTAACAAATGCAATTACAAATTACAAATTGATTTCCTTGTACCAAATGCAAATTACAAATTATGATCTAACAAATGCAATCAAAATGCATCAATCAAAAACAAATTACAAATTAATTTCACGCTACACCAGATCCGGAACCTAAAACATATGACAAGTGTACAAGACACATTACATGCATGAATGAATGAGCCATATTGATCGATCATTACATGTGTCTTTCCAAACTCAGCTCGTCCCGCATTCCTGCCACCTATATGGACACAAATAAATTATAAAATCTCATTAACCAACCAAGATATAAGAAGGAAAAAATGAGTTCTGTGTTTTACGATACAAAGATGCATAAAAAGCTTACCAGAAGCAACAGAAGGCCCAGCGAAGCTCATACTCCTCAAATAGTAAACACTTCCCAAGGTGACAACCACAGCAAGAAGAACACCTGCGTAAACAAACAAACATTAAAATCTCAGCTTTATGAACAAACAACATGATACACATTAGGCAAACAAAACAAGGATGAATTAAGAATGGACATATGTATGTACAATAACAATCTGGCACTCAAGCTTAACTATGAAAGCAATAATCAATAAATATCAGAGTAATAGTCAAAAGATTGAGAAAGGGGTAATGATCAAATCAATGAAACAAAATGCAATTATATACATAATTTCATACAAACAGATAACCATGAATGCAACACCAAAATGCAACAATAAAATACAAAATTTATATGCACGAGCTAAAATCAAACCTCCCATCATCACTGCCTTACTCAAACCTCCTCACAAACCTAATATCACAATATTACTCACAAAAGCCTTTGTTGTCTTACACAAACCTCCTACAAGCTCAAACACAACAACACAAGCACAATAAAACAAACATAAACACAAACAAACACAACCAAATCATCGACATATCCCGATCTCCATCTCCATCATCTACTGTCTCGAGTGGATCCATGTACAACTTTAAACTTAGAGTACAACTTTAAACTTAAACCAAAGCCACAAGCTAATTACTAATGATAGCCGCACAACACTCATGTTATCAACTGAAAAGTAAAATGATTTTAAGAGATTCCACTTCCAACTCCGTTGAACTACTTGCACTAAGCTAATCCCAACACACCATCCGCAAATTACAGCGGAAAATTCAAACCAGACAAAGTTGGCCTCATGTGACCAGCCAATGGAATAAATGTCCTACACTTATATTTTATACTATGAATACCGTGCTTACCAAACAAAATCCGCCAAACAAAATCAAACAAAATGCTTACCAATCCCGAACTTCAAACCAAACAAAATACTTTAGACTTCAAACCAAACAAAATATCATCACAATGCTTACCGTGCTACGATCTAGAGGATGATTGAAGCGACACCTACTCCCAAACCCACAATACCCAGTTCTCATGTAATGACCACAATCCGCCACTCCATGCCGCTGCGGGTATGTCTCAACCCCTCTCAGTCTTATCCTCATCACTGATTCTACAAAAATAACGCCAGCAGCTGCAACATTACTTAAAGTCAACATTTTTACAACAAAATACACAAAATTAACAAGCCCTAATTGAGCAAAACTACACTCACGAGATCTCCAGCCAAACCCACAACCATTCATATTCTCAGACACACCATTTCCTCTATAAGCATCACTCACTGAGAGCCTCTTTTTATGATTGTTCATCAAACTAGGGCTTCCCAAACCCATTTCATACACATCATCAGCCTTCAATTGCTCATTCAGAAAAGATAAACCCCCATCACACTCCTCTTCTTCACCAACATCAAGCTGTGGAGATGAATAAGCACAGTTTGAATTCGAGTTTCCATTCACCACAGAAGCATAAGAAGGAGACACTTTAACACTGGTTGAATTCGGAATCTGCCTCGGGGATGACGCTGGACCAAACCCATTAGGCTGAAACACAGATGAAGCAGCGGCGGAGGATGAACACCCACATCCAGATTCACTCCTCTCAACAGCATGGATCGCACTCGCACCATCATCTTCATCCTTATTCGTCTCATCTTCCGACTTCCGCTTTCTGTCCTTCCTCTTCTCCTCCGTCAACCGCTTTCTGTCCTTCCTCTTCTCCTCCGTCTCATCGTCTCAAGTGGATTCAGATCCATATGCAGATCCAGATCCTCGTCTCTTCGTCGCGAATTAGGTGAGAGGGTGAGAGATTGACACAGAGGAGCGGGTGAGCGGGTGAGAAGTGTCAGACGAGTTTATAACCTAAAAGACACATCTACCCTCACAACAGTGACACCCATTAAACCCAGTTCATAACTAACCGAACCACCTTTTTACTACCCCTCACACGTGTCACACTATCAATCATCCGATCTATCAAATGTGTGGTCCAAATCTAGACTCATGGATCCACCAAATAGTAATAAATCCACCAGAGACGCCCTCTAGTTATGTTATCACACAGAAAGTAAAAATCACTTAGTGAGCAAAGAAAGTACACTTGAAGATCAGAAACACTAACCATGATTACCAGGTTCCTTTTCATCCATATGATGATATAACAAGTACATCAATGACCCAGCCATGGATGCAACCAAATGATGAAATCGTACCTATAAAAACAAAGATGTAACCATCAATTTATTTAGATTCATCTCTTCCAAAACTATTGGCATTCTTGAGACCTCACCCTACATAATAAGATTTCTCAAAGGAAGGTTCATTTGACAGTTAGAATTAGATTCCTCAAATAAATGAACTGCTCCTAAACCTTAAAACCCTAGAAAACGCACATCTTAAAATAATGGTTCAAAAATTATTAGCATTTTTAGTCCCTAACAAGTCTATTTAATCAAACATTTTTAACTTTACTTCGACCTGTATTTAGATGCATACTCACAAATTTTTGAACTACATAAAAACCTCAAACAAAAAGCCGACTAGAACTTTGACTAAAAGATAAAATAGGAAGGAAAAATGCATTTTTAGAAACAACGAAGTTCAAGAAAATTGTTTGAACATTATATCAACTCTTGGATGCAAGATTTTCTTTGGCTTTTTTGAAGCTTGAGGACCTTCTTCACAATCTTTTGTTCTTCAAGCAAAAAAGCCCGGATGAAATTAACACGGAAGATACTGTGACTTGAAGTCATCTATAAATTATAAGTGAGTGGATTTTTACAAGTTAAGGACTTGGCATACCTTTCCCTAACAGCACCGCCTGATAAAACACCACCGTAAGGACGGTTAACAGTGCGTCTGTTCCTGGAAAGTCTGGACCTTTTATACTCAGTAGGACGCAAGTGAGGAATCTGTAAACGTCACACAAAAATAGAGATTATCGGAATAAATTTCCGGTAAAAAGAACACAAATCACATTGTAAAGAAGGCATAAAAGATATGATACAACCAAACCTACTATCATAAAAAGATATAAACATATTGAAGTGACAGTCGAAACATTAAAAAATATAAGTAAATCGATATTGGGAGAGCTTGATATATGCTTGCTAGAATACCAAGAGGGACAGCTAGGCAATAATATAAAACCAATGGATTTCAGGTCAATTGAGGTAATGGCCAATTTAACAAATGGAGAGAAATGTTTTCCATGGTTAGGGTAGGACGATTTAAGCATTCTTGCAACTTTTTAACTATTTCTCTAAGCCCAATTCAACCTTTTGACTCCTAAAAAATCAATTCCTAAACATCACTATCAGTTTAAAGTCTTAAAACAGTCACTGTGTCTACACAACCGGTGCATGACATGGACAAATAGATAGACATTACTTAATAAGAGTTGCTGAATATAACTACAAACCACAATGAATATAAATATGCAAAAATGTATTGAAATAGATTGGAAAACTAATAATTTGATTGAGAGAAACTAAAGAAACAATATTATTTTACATACTCCTTGAATCCGCTTCCCAGTGACAGGACACTTTAGGGCCACTGGCTCTCTTCTTCAAAGTCTGGTACACAAGCTTTCTACCTACATTGCACAAATTCAAACACAAACACCTTTCAAATTTAATCTCAAGTCCTTGACATGACATCATGCATCACAATAATCACATATCTTTGGAAAACAAATATATTCATACAAACAAAAGGCCAACGGAAATGCATCAACCAATAGATCTCACAATCTCACATTCCGGTTCGCCTTCAGTTCATATAAAGCTACAAACTTTACACAAATCGATACAACAAGCAGTTTTCCAATAATCAATGAATATTCAATGAACATACAAATGCATCACATCTTTACAGATTCAAATTGCAGAAAGATACCTGGAGTTTTAACAACCCGATTCTGGTTAGACTTTGTGGAGTAGCTGTGACGCTTCCTGTAGGTCAAACGTTGCACCATTCTTGCTCTCTCAACGTCTGTCACTCTTGTCGAAATCAACTTCAACTGCTAGGGCTTTGAAGACACGAACACGCAGCTCAACACTCGGTGATATCAACGGCTGCGATGATTCGAATTTAATCTAACGGATGAAATCAAGTGAATCGTATTAGAGAATTGGACTTCTATTAAATTATTATCAGACTGATTTTGGGCTTCGATATGGGCCCATTTAGAAAGGACGAGGGAGATCGCAAGCGAAAGCGTCGAGACGGAGTCGTCGCCGGAGAAGTGACCGGCGAAGGTGTTGATGGAATTACAAAAGAAGACGGAGACAACTTTAGACGAAGAGATCATCTCGGGAGTCGTGCCATATTGCGAACTCGATCCTCCGGAGGACGCCAAAGAGTATTTCCATTTGTATTTTTTTATATGCTTAATTTTGATTTCAATTTTTTATGGGAATTAAGGATTGTGGTTTTATGCTTACTTCTTTTGTGATTTTGAGTGGATGGTATTGGGGTTTTACTGCTTCACAACGTATTTTTTGTCATTGGTACTTTGAAAAATCCTTTCTTTAGAAGAGAGATTAGATAGCAGCCTGCTATGACATTGTCCCAAAGAGAACAGTTATGGAGGATTTATAAGTGTTTTAATTAACCACTTGTATTCGTGCGCAGCCTGGACTCCCTTTGTTTTCTTTGACATATTTTCAGTTGAGGTTTAAACATAATGTGTAGCTTACTTGTGTAGTTGTGTTTGTGATTCATAACCAATACCAGCAAACGTTCAAAAACAAACCAGTCTGGGAAGGTGATATCACCCACTGAGGCTTCTAAAGGTTCAATTGTGTTTCAGCAGGGGAAGCCATGTTCATGCCAAGATCGGTGTCACAGACTCGTGAGTAATATGCTTGTCATGTCGTTGGATAAAATGGTTTGTGAGCAGGAACGAGAGGGACCTTTGTAGTTTCTGTTGTGTGCTAGTGGTGAAGGAAGGGAGACAGTATGCTGGATTGGAAGCAACCGTTCCCTCTTCTATCAGAATCGGAGGCTGCTGCCGAAGCTTTTGCAAAGAGACCCGTGGATTATGACCGGTACTCAGCAGCCTGTATTACTGGGATAGATGATCAAAGTGATTACTATGAAAATGAGGCCAACTGGATGTCCACTGAAGTATGAAAATGATATTTTGGTTATCACAATGTGAAGGAGTTTAAGTCTTACTTAACTATTGTTACTCTATGTATTGTAGGAAAAGGAACTTCTTATGAAGAAGATAGCGGAGGTTGAGGAAGCTGAGAGAGCCAAAAGGAGAAAAGTAGTTATGACTTTTGATTTTGTTGGACAGAATGTCATTATTCTTTTCACATATGCTATATTTTGCCTGCCTCCATTTCCCTTAGTGCTACTTGTGTGGCATATCTCCCAGCTCATAAATCCTAGCGTGCTAAGAGTGCCCAGTGTCTCTCTTCAGGTTCTAATAAATTAAGAAGAAATGTCTGCAACAGAATCAGTGGTAGGAATACTATGGGCAGCAGGAGAGAAAGAAATGAATTGCATCAAGCCCGACCCAACCATCAAAGAAGTAGTAGTACCTTTCTTCATCCAACAAGCCAACTAAAACCAAGAATATGAATGTCAGCTTAGCCAATGGCTTATGCTTGGTGATCACCGGCAGGGTACAACTACAACACGAGAGCAACTGTAACTCGAAAAGCATTGCTCCTGATGAACAGAAAAACTCAGAATCGCAATCCATGGGAATGGAATCGTGGACAGCCCATAGATGACTCTACTGGATGCTCAGATTACAAATAGCTGCAAAGACTAGAGTATAAAACATTATGTACTGATTTTGAACGGAAAAAAATTTAAATAGAGTGACAGTGGACGTGAAACAGGAAATATACAAGTGTGAAAACGATAACAATTCTAGGTTTGACTTGGGATAAGGGCTGTATTTTTAACGAGACAGTAAACAAAAGCAACCACGCCTCCACTGGTCAATCAATCGACCTCGTTGACTTGCGAACAATTCCGATTCTCGGCGAAGAGTTTCTGGCACAAAAACTTTTCTCCATATCAATATCGTTCCGGGAACCCCCACAAAAACATCACCTCCAGATCTGACTTGGGTATTTTCTGACTCTTGCTTTTACAAATTCCACAACTGATTGCGCCCCTTGTTCTGGATTTCTGGTCCTATGATTTCTCCACTCTGAAATGAATAGAATTTGCAATTTCACATTTTTTATTTAAGATTCGGAATATGAATTGTATGTTTGAGGAAATTTCATTGATTAGGCTTTTATTTTAAGATTGATTTTTTTGCCTACTTTGAGTGATGCTGTTGAGTTTGTGGACTTGATGTTTTTAGGTTGAGCCATGGCCAGAAGAGATAATCTGGGAGATGGGAAATCCCGAGGCCCCTTACCTTTTTTACTGATATTGGCATTGTGCGGCGGTTTCTTTGTTTTCGGACATGGCAGCGAAGTGGGACAGGTAAAGGTGATTACATAGCTACAGAAATAACTAAACAAACAGATTGCAGCATAATCACAGATTTAGTGTACGAGACTCATCATGATGTTAAAGATGGTGATGATAAGGAGGATTCGGATGTTAAGGCCCTTGCGCCGTGCGATGATAAGTATATAGATTATACTCCTTGCCAGGATCAGATGAGGGCAATGAAGTTTCCAAGAGAAAATATGAATTACAGGGAAAGACATTGTCCCCCAAAGGAGGAGAACTTGAAGTGTTTGATCCCCGCTCCGAAAGGATATGTGACGCCTTTTAAGTGGCCGAAAAGTAGAGACTATGTGCCATTTGTTAATGCTCCATATAAGAGTTTGACGGTTGAAAAGGCTATTCAAAACTGGATTCAGTATGAGGGGAATGTGTTTAGGTTTCCTGGAGGAGGGACGCAGTTCCCTCATGGGGCTGATGCGTATATTGATGAGCTTGCTTCCGTGATCCCGTTGGACAATGGGATGATTAGAACTGCTCTTGACACCGGATGCGGGGTGAATATTTATTGAATTGAACTCTTGATTGGTTCATTAGTTGCCTTTTACTTATCTTTTAGTATTGCTTTGTTTGGCTTAATCGTAGGTTGCTAGTTGGGGGGCATACTTGTTTAAAAAGAATATTTTGACCATGTCATTTGCGCCAAGAGATTCACATGAATCTCAAGTCCAGTTTGCTTTAGAACGAGGTGTACCTGCAGTAATCGGGGTTCTTGGAACAATAAAATTACCTTACCCTGCTCGGGCCTTCGATATGGCCCATTGTTCTCGATGCTTGATCCCTTGGGGTTCAAATGGTAAGTTATCATTTTTCTGTATCTTATTTAACTTTTCAAGTCTGTCATGTCCAATGCTTTACGGGCATGAAAATTGTTGGTATATTTGTGTAGACGGAATGTACTTAATGGAAGTAGATCGAGTCCTTAGACCGGGAGGCTACTGGATACTATCGGGTCCTCCCATAAACTGGAAAACACACTACGAGGCATGGGAGCAAACTGAAGGAGAATTGAAGGAAGAGCAAATGAAGATTGAAAACATAGCTAAGCTGCTTTGCTGGGAAAAGATTCACGAAAAAGATGAAACGGCTATTTGGAGGAAAAAGATCAACAATGTCGATTGTCCTTCTCGAGAATCTCAAGTCACTATTTGTCAAGCTTATGGTCCAGATGATGTCTGGTATGCTCTACTCATTAATCAAACACTTCCTCAAAATTTTATGTAAAAAGTTGTCTTTTACAGGTATAAGCTGATAGAGCCATGCATGACTCCTGCCGGTCAGGATGATGTCTCTGGCGCCGAATGGAAGCCTTTCCCTAAAAGATTAAATACAGTTCCTCTTAGGATATCAAGTGGTTCAATTCACGGAATAACAGCCGAGTCATTTCAGACAGATATTAATGTATGGAAGAAGCGTGTTGAGACTTATAAAAGAGTCAATAAACTAATTGACAGTGGGAGATACCGCAACATTATGGATATGAATGCCGGTTTCGGAAGCTTTGCTGCTGCAATCGAGTCTCCTAAATTGTGGGTCATGAATGTCATGCCAAATGTAGCTGAGAACGATAGCTTAGGCGCCATCTACGAGCGAGGGCTGATCGGCATCTACCATGACTGGTAAGTTCAACTATTTAGCTTCAGATTTGGATACAAACACTAATTATTTCTACTATTCGATCTTTAGCTAGATTTTGACTTTTAATATGCGTTTTCGTTTTTTAGGTGTGAAGCGTTCTCCACTTACCCAAGAACGTATGATCTTATCCATGCAAATGGCGTTTTTGACATCTACAAGGACAAGTACTTTTACTCAGCTCTGCAAGTTAACAACAAAAATGTGTTTATGATAAATTCACCACTGGTAAAACTTAGACCAATTTATTTGATAACAGATGTGGTATGGAAGACATACTTCTCGAAATGGATCGTATTTTACGCCCTGAGGGAGCAGTCATTATTCGAGAACAAGTAACCACAATCAACAAGGTCAAAAGAATCGCAAAAGGAATGAGATGGAACGTTGTAATAGTTGACCACGAAGATGGCCCACTTGTCCCTGAAAAAATTCTCTTTGCCGTCAAAAAGTACTGGACCGTTGGGGACAAAAACGCAACAGCCTTCTGATAATTCAAGCAGAAGCAGAAAATTCTCAGACACGTTACTATGGCCATCTCAGTAAAACAAGAATTTGCAGGCATTCAGATTGACTAGTGAAGTTAAACACAATTTTAGGAGAAATTGTGTACCTTTCAGATTGCCTTATACTCGTAATGAACCAATCCTCATGATATACAAATGCTTTCCTGAAAAAGATGTTTATCATAGCATTTCTGTTGTTTAAAAAGGAAAGTTTTGGCTAATAGGCATGCCAACAATTAAGAGAGGCTGTTTCATTTTTACTAATCAAACTACACGTCAGAGTTAGGAAATGTTCAGACAGCTTGCTGAGGAGGAGAATCCTTAGTGATGTTTTTTTCTTGGTTACGACTGAAAATTGTTGCATGAAAACGCCGGGCTAGTTGTCCGTTTCTAAAAGAATTGGAATGTCTGATACGGGCTAAGTTTTACGATGATAAATAAATTTTTGTGAGATGTATGTATAGAGTTGATTTTTTGACAGACATGTAAATTTTGTGAGACATAATAACGTAATCTTTGCAGTTGATTTGATTAATTCAATGTTTGATATGAAAGTTAAATTTCAATTAATTAGGCGTTGGATTTGTAAAAAACACGAGCGATTGGTGATTGGCGTTTACCAATTCAATCGTTGGATTGATAAAAATCAACGTATGAGAACATGTTTTCCGTCTTATTTAAAGATGCATGTTCTCATAAACCTTTTACTTTATATATATTATATCAATAATTAATTTATATTCATTAAACGATTAATATTTTTCTAATTCAACCTCAATGTCGGATACTGGTGAAATGGGCCAACATTACTCGAATACGTCTGGCCCAAAAATGATATAACAAACCGCAAGAATCTTACAACCGCCCTCAGGATTCCTCAATTCTATATTTACTATTAACACCCTTTTATTGTACGTTGCACAATCTCTGCCGTTCATCTCAAGTACCCTAACACAAGCTGATGATTCAGAATTCAGGACTCTAACCAGAGGCAGCTACAGTAACACACACTACAATCTGAACATCTGTACTTTGATTCGTGTCAAGATCGATGATGCCGGCTAACAACAAAGGCAAGAAAGTGAGGGTGTCGGATGATGACAATTCAGCTGACCATGAAAGTGACCTTGTTGTCTCGATTGAGAAGTTGCAGGAGGTGCAAGACCAGCTCGAGAAGGTGATGTGATGTTTCAATTTGCTTAAATATTCGATCTTTTTCGACTTTCTTTAGGGTTGGTGTCCTCGTATTCAGTGGCGGAACCAGGGGCGGAGCCCTTTTTTTTTTTTTACCAGGTATAATTTATCATAATTCGATTTGGAGTCCCGGGTAAAGTAATTATTTGAAACCCGGCTGAAAAAATTATTAGAGCCCCGACTAAAAAAATTAATTGAGCCCCGGCGAATATTTCGTCCTGGTTCCGCCACTGCTCGTATTGGCAATGTTGGTTCGTTATAGTGTTGTACTTCGAGTGTGTCGGTTTTAGGTTCTTTACACATTTCATTTCTTCGCACAAGCTCATAATTAGTTAGATTATGTTCATAAATGAAGTTTCTTGATTTTATATAATTGTTTGCGAGTCTTTAAAGTCATATTGAGTTTTAAATCAATGGTTGTGATATATATTTCCTGTTTCAAAGATACTCAACTGGACGTCTGAACGTGATCATGGTAATTACTAATTAGCAAGTGAGCTTTTGTGTTATGGGGACTGCAAGCAGGATATAGGTTTATGAGAATTATCTTGAACGTAAGATGTTAACCGTGGCGAAACTGAAAAGACCTTTTTATTATAATGGCAGATAAATGAAGAAGCGAGCGATGAAGTACTGCTTGTGGAGCAGAAGTACAATAAGATTCGTAAGCCAGTTTACGAGAAGAGAAATGATATAATCAGGTGTATTCCTGATTTTTGGTTAACTGCCGTAAGTGCCTTTCAGACTCCCCTGCTATGGTTCCTTTGTTATGATTTGAAATATATATGGAAGTCTAATTGATTAGGTGGCCATGAATGTGCAGTTTCTAAGCCATCCAGCTCTCTCTGAACTATTGAATGAAGATGATCAAAAGGTTGTAACACAAATTTAGCTGTACTTCCGATTATGAAAGGACGTGTCATTCATTCAGAGTTTCACATGTTCATTTTCTGTTTTAATAGATTTTCAAGTATCTGAGTGCATTGGAGGTTTAGGAAGAGGCGGATGTAAAATCTGGTTACTCCATCCACTTGGTAAGTGCTTACCCCTAGTCAAAAGTGTTATATAAGATTCCAAACCTTTTGACTAAGTAGCCGTTGACTTGCGTAGAACTTCAACCCAAACCCTTACTTCGAGGATTCAAAGCTCACGAAGACCTTTACCTTTCTTGATGAGGGAGCAACTAAAGTCACATCTTCACCGATCATGTGGAAAGAAGGCATGGTAGTAATGTGGCCCTTGCTTCAATTGACACATATATCATCTATTGATACTTCTTTTTAATTAGTTTTCTGTTTCTCGTGCACTTGAAGGAAATTTCAAATGGAACTCCTGAATGTAAAGGAAACAAGAGACCACTGCACGAGGAAAGGCGCGTTCTTAATCACTAGTTGTTATGTATGTTAACATTTTTACTTGATCCTGGGTCTAATTTATTATCGACTTCATTGCAGCTTCTTCAGCTGGTTCAGCGAGGCTCCTGCAAAGGGCATCGATGACATTCATGATGAGGTTAATGTTTGGTCGCTGACAAATTTAAGTTTTAAATTATTCCCAGTATTTTTTAATGTCAGGTCATATATCAAATTGTATTTATTTCCAGATTGCAGAGATAATCAAGGAAGACTTGTGGCCTAACCCTCAAATCCACTTTAACTATGTAAGAGCGCCGTAATGATTTCAATGCTTTTATCAATTTGTATTCTTGCACATTGTCTTGTTCACTAATCGTTACGATTTTTGCAGGAGGGTGACGAAGGTGAAGTTGAAATAGAAGAAGATGACGAGGAAGAGGTACCATATACATGCTGATTTTGGATTTTGGTGGAAGCATCATTGGATGGTAAATGCATATTTAATATTGGTTTTCAGGTGAAAGGAGTAGATGGGTCAGACGACTATAAGGAGTCTGAAGATGGTGACAATTAATTAATTTACACTATGTCAGTTGCACGGCACACTAGTGATCCAATTTGTTTTTTCAAGAATTTAACCTATCAGTTAAATATATTTAGCTTAGAGTATATGTTCCGGGTACTTTTTTGATGACCAAGATCTTACTTTTGTGGATGGACCACTTTTGAGATATATAATAAAGTGGCCCTTTATATTACACCCACTTTGATGTTCCGGTCTTTTTTGAGACAGTTTTTTCAGTGTATTTTATATTTGAAGCTATTCATGAATTTGAAACATAATACGGGCTTGAATTCTATGCCAATGTGAGAATGATTTTGTGGTGACAAAATATAAACCTTTTTTTCACGTTTCAATTGGCATGCATGCGATTTGAATAGCGACCTTTGGGGCTTCAGGACTCTCTTCCATTTTTTGCTATAAGCCTCAGTCCCATCTACCCTCGATTTTAACTAGCAAAAAACCAGCAACAGTCCTGACTCTAGACTCTGTCCATCATTTTTACAATAAATCTACAGTGTTGCTCGAACCTTTTGTCAAATTAGATTTAACATAAGACCACACCGATTCTATTTGGACCCCTAAATGGCAAATCATAATCTAAAGATGAATACGAAGACATCCTTACCACTTAGACACCGTCCAAAAAGTTAAAGTCAACGTAAAACATATGTTACCAGTTCATCTTCCGCACTTTCCAGTTTCCACTAGGGCTGCTTTCTTCAACAAATATCCCAATATTGCTTCAAGGCCTTTCCTGGCAATTGCCTGTTTGTTTATGAATAGGAGTAGGTGTCTACTTTTGCAATAGGGCTGACGTAAATGTTTATAACAGAGCAGAACGGATGGATATAGTTCATAATGATTTCATTCCTAGTTGCTTGTTAATGATGTTGAGCTTGTAATTGGGATTATTGAAAACAATATTACTAGGGTCCAGTGACACGTGGGCCTCTGTATATGGCTCCAACAACCACAAAATCATCAGGCTTCTCCTGTTCTTCAAGCCATGCATATTTCTCCAACTCTTCTTCCGGGAACATCCCAATATCTCCTGCTCCTTTATTCAACAAAAAGTCGATAGTCATCAACCGAGAAGCGTGTATTTATCATATAAAACAGAAAGCACAGAGTTGACAAGACTGGGTAACTAGTAAAAGGCAAAGCATTATAATATGTGCAATGCCTGCCTTCAAGATCAGAGTAAGGCGGTCCGAGTACATCTAGCACAGCACACGGGGTTATTGCTGTGAAACAATGCATATTGCCTCCAGCGGCAGGGAAAAGTATTGACGGCTGGCAGGGGGCGGTGAAATCGGAATCGATGTGAACTTTTGCCAATCGTCTCTCAGGATATGATGCTGAAAATGAGATGAAAAAGGTACCAATGTGACCTCTTCACATCATTTACATGTTCTATCGAAAGAGGGTAAGCAAAATATCTGACATGCAAAAAGTAGAAACTGAAACAGTCTTACGTTGCGTAATGGGAGAACTGGAAACCCAGTCATAAGATTTAATGTGCATGGAGCCAAATAGGAGCTTGCTGAAAACCGTCATATTTGGATGATTGTGTAAAGGGATGACAGCTGATGGTGGAAGACAGAAGATACCAATCTACAACAACAGAATTGCACTGTTATTCCAAATCGAGAAATAAATAAAAGAGATATAGATGAAACTAGAAATCATACAGAGAACTTATCACTTTCATATATGTGCAAGTATGTTACAGCAGGAACATCTTCTGTCTCGAATAATTTGAAATATGGCATGTCTGGACTCAGGCCAACGTTCGTAGGTTTCACATTATCTACATTTAATCCCATTTGAAAATAATCAGGCTTGATAGCAAAAATAAATCAGACTAAACAGAAAATGGAGATTCACTAATTTATTTATGCACCAAGTGTATAGAGTAAAATAATGCACCTGCTAATAGTATTCAGTACTCAGAGATGCACCAACTAAAAGTACATTTTGACAAAAAATATTTAATGAAAGGAAGACTGGAAGAGTATTCAGCATAGGCGTTGGGTGCGCTGTTGTTGGAATTGTCAATTTGTACCTCAAGGAAGGGATCACTCAGATAATGTAAGGAAGATTTAGCATGTCCAGTATCCCAGATAATTATGATCTTGGTGCCTTTTTGCCAGACATTCTAAATTCTAATTCAAATAAAATAATACGTATTCTATATTCAAAAATCCACATAAAGACTGAAAAAATTTTGAAACAAAAAGGGACGACTTAATTGTTGGAATCTGAGTTATCATATTATGATAGGACCTCGACACATAGTGAAGATGGCAAAATTTTCTCCAATCACATGTAAATTTACCCAGAAAGAATCTAGACAGATGTAAACAAAATACTAAGCAATCAACAATTCAATGGCGGACACAATCCCCATACCATACGTCCATACGTAAAACACTACCTATCAATAAGTTAAATCCATCGTATACAAGGAACCCATTAAATCGCTAACTCTAAAGACTAAAGTCACAACTTCAATTCAAGTTGAAAATGAGCATTTTGAACCTAACTGAAAAATTCATCACTTTCGAATTGCTTTTTGAAGAGGCTAAAGGGATACACATTTCCAGTGAATCTGCTCGTTTGTAACCCAGGCAAAATTGCATCCAAAAATATCCTGATATGCACAACTAAACATCATCCATCATACATTAACACACCTATACTCTGTAGTTCTAACCTAGAGGATATGAAAATATAGGAAACTATTAGCCAGTACACTAAGCTCCGTAACACAAGGGAATAAACATAACAATAAGAAAAAGCTGGAAACTTGCACACCTAAAACCAATCTGAGGCGCTCAATATCCTCAGGAGGAGGGACAAATCCAGGCCTGCTGCTTACAAAAACCTCCTTGCAAGTATTATACAGCTTCTGAACCACTTTAGGCATATTCTTTGTCTGTCTGGAGCAACTTGGATGATAACAGCTTTGCCCCTTTGAAATCACAAACCCAAGCAGTCGATCCTCCTCATGCAGATTTAAAAGACTGAATTTTAGGAGATGGGATTTGGTAGAATCGGCATCTGGAGAGAATGGGGACTTGGTCGCGATCTGGTGTGAAACTTGATTATTAGGGATGAAACTGAAAGCGTAAACCCTAGAAGGACGACGACGATGATGATGGTGGTGGGGAGAAGAGAGAGAGAGGGGCGTGGATTGATGGAAGAAAGGGAGTGAGGTGAGGGGGGTTTGGTGAGAGTTGCCGGGTTGGTTTTTTGTGGCGGAGACGAATACGATGTTGTCTTCTTATTTCCTTTTTTTTAATATTTCTCCATCTCCAAGAAAAAGAATTTATTTAGCTGGATCTATTTTTTTGGGTGTACTCTTGATGCACATATTACATCTCGATTTTCTACCTGAATCCAGTTTTGAAGGCAAGTAATCCAATTCACAGTCGACGATATATATGTACACTGACAATCAAATATCATACTATAAAGTATCAAACACATACACTGGTAGTGTCTCCATACAGCTTAAGAAATCTATCCAGCTTTTCTGCAGCACGCAAACTACCTCACACTGTGAAAGCAGTAAGTAGCATGTTCAAGAATTCTTTCAGGGAGAGTTACTGAAATGAAGACTGAAGAAGACCATCACGGATTTGGGCTGCCACGTCACGAACAGCACCAGGTCCATGTGGGATGAAAACTGCTGAGGATTTTGAGGAGGCCCCGATTTCTTTCATGGTGTCAAAATATTGGGTGACAAGAACCATGTCCATAACATCTTTAGCAGTAGTCCCAGGTACATTGACTGAGAATCCCAAAACACTGTCTCTCAAACCGTCAACTATGGCTTGACGCTGCCGAGCAATGCCCAAACCTGAGAGATACTTGGCCTCAGCCTCACCTTCAGCGCGTTTGATCTGCAATATCTTTTCAGCCTCTGCCTTCTCGGTAGCTGCCAGTCTCATTCTCGCCGCTGTAAGAATTAAAAGAGGCTTAACAATTAATATCAATCTTATTAACAAAATGATTATACCAAACTTACCAGCATTAATCTCATTCATAGCCCGCTTGACATGCTCATCGGGTTCAATATCAGTGATGAGGGTTTGAACGATTTCAAATCCGTAGGCAGACATTGCCTTTGGTAAGCAATAGAGTAGGAAGAGAAGCTACTCAGGAAACTGCTCATAAAAAACGGGAGATAAAAAGTTTTTAATTTTTTTTACCTTCTCAAGCTCTTCTTCAACAGTTCTCGCTATTTCATTTTTTTGCTCAAAAACGTCATCGAGAAGGAGTTTTGGGACGCTGGCTCTGATGACTAATAAATGCAAATACAACATTCAGCTCAACTTCGAAAAAATGGTGGCTAAGGAAGAAGGAAACTTAAGAACACAGAAGGTTCTCTTACCATCAAAAACATAAGCCTGGATTTGGGCTCTCGTGTTGCTAAGTTTGTAGAAAGCATCACTCGCTTTGTCTGCTAACGCACGGTACTGAATTGACGCCACAACATTCACAAATACGTTATCCTGAAGCAAACAGTCGCACCAAATTCAGTACGAATGACAATAATATATTTTAAAACAAATAAAATCAGACCTTTGTTTTGGTCTCGCAGCGGACATCCAGCTGCTGCAGCCGAAGGGAAAGCTTTCCAGCGACCTGACTTCCTAGAAACCAAGGTAAGCAATGACATCCTGGCTGAAGAACATCATCAAACTTACCGAATCTCTCGCGGATAAGTACGGTGGATTGGTCAACCTTGACGCAACAAATCAGATTTCCCATCTTTTCTGTTGATGTGCGCAAAAAAGAAGACCTTGTTAAATTGAAGCATGTGTGCTCCCATTAAGTATCATAGTAATCTAACGACAGGCAGAAACATAGTTATAATTATGATCAAAATTTAAAGTAGATTCTAACAATGAGTGATACACATGTTTGGAAAATCTTTAATTGATACTGGTTCATTGGTATACTTAGAACCAACGGAAAAGCCCTGGCGGATGGACAGAAAGTCAAGAGTACTTCTAATGGGACAGAACATTTAGACTAACAATTGAAAGGGCGTAAACGAACAGTGTATCAAAGAAACATGCTCTAGGAAAAGAGAAAACTCACATGAACTAAACAAGGATATGACTGAAAGATCAATGACTTGATGTAGAATGTGCGGAGAATGGCACCTCTAAATATAAACTTCCGGCAAGTTGCGAGTTCTAAAATCAAAGTCAACAGAGAAAAGTCTTTGGGCGTTAATATCATCCCCAAAGATATGAGCTGTAGTTTGGGATCTAGGTGTATTTTACCAATGGTGGGGGTGGTACCATTAAATCCAATCACTTAAAACCTCATGCCCAAAGCAGCCTTTAAAAATAAGCACCAACTAATTCATACAAAAATGCCATTTTAGATGATAATAAACGAATTAATTATCTTTAGTCAAAACTATGGTTTTACAAGACGCAACCAGCATGACGCCTTGTAGCTTGGCTTCCGATTCACTCAAACGCGTCCGAATATTCAATTTGGTCAGCCCAACACAACGAAGTAGACATTTGCGATAAATTAATCGAGATGGAAATTTTCCAGCAGATTGAGAAATTGAAATTATTAGGAGGGAGGCATGTACCTGCAGACCGCAGACTGAATGAGAATGAGATCGTGAAAGCCTTGACTTTGTGAACACGACCGTTTGACTTTATCTACATATCATAATCAATTTTAAACGAGTTCCAGTCTGACTCTCCGCACTACGATAAAACAAAAAACCAATCAAACACATACGAGTTCGACCACGACGCATCTAACCTAAATGTAGTGGCGGAACCAGGACGAAATATTCGCCGGGGCTCAAAAGCTTAGGAGGTACGAGCTATCTGCAAATAATTTTAGCGGGGGCTCAAATAATTTTTTTAGGGGGGGCTCAAATAATTTTTTTAGCCGGGGCTCTAATAATTTTTTCAGCCGGGGCTCAAATAATTACTTTACCCGGGGCTCCAAATCAAATTATGATAAATTATACCTGGTAAAAAAAAAAATTCCTCGCCGGGGCTCCAGCCCCCCTCCGCCCCCTGGTTCCGCCACTGCCTAAATGTCCGACATGGGGCTGAAGGTAGGGGTGCAAGTGTACGGATACGCTTGCGAGCTATTCGTGAAAGTACTCATCAAAGCTCGGTTCGAATTTAAACGAGTCAAGCTCCAACTGATTTGATATTCGTTTATTAAACAACCCGAACATGAACATATTAATACTCGCCTCCATAAGCTCGTGAACTACTCGTTTATATTAATATATATTAAAATATACTAAAATATAGTTAAAACATATTAATAATCATTGTAAAAATAAGGTAGTAGTAGAACTTAGCAATATAAATATATGGATCCATCCAATTTGGTGGACTCGTGGATCCCCTCTTGCATCCGTTGATTGTATTTTTTGAACGCACCAGATTGCGCCACGTATGTGTATTTGTCTTGTGCACACGTGCAAGTCACATGCTTTATTAATGCGTTGGCACAATCTGGTGCATCCAAAAAATGCAATCAACGGATGCAAGAGGGATCCACGAGTCCACCAAATTGAGAGGATCCACATGATACTTTCCCTAAATATAACAACACATATAATTTGCAACAAACTAAATGATATGAGATAAAAACATAAGTGAAAATTAATACACAATATTAAGATTGTGAAACTAAGTATAGTATAAATAGCATGATGCTTTGAGCTACAAATGTGGGTTGAACCTTAATTTTTTGATGGCTCATGTACCCCTTAAATATGTTTGAGACGAGCTCTAAACTCGAAATCGAGCTTGCGACGAGCTCGAGTATTTCAATATTTTATCGAGCCGAGCTCGAACTCTCACGGTAGAAGCTCAAACGAGCTCAAGCCGAGCTCGAGCAGGGAAAATTTTATTCGAGCCAAACACGAGCAACCTGATACTCGGCTCGACTCGTTTGCACCCCTAGCTGAAGGGCCTCGCACATCATCGTTTCACACAAGTATTTCAGGATTTTATGTGCGCAGTAAGAGTATTAATCTGAACATTCATACATCT
>QZGG01002093.1:0-45221 GCA_006409495.1 Sedum album | reverse complement strand
TTTTCATGAGGATGATCATTTGAAGTTTCTTCCAACAATGTAGTAAGTATTTCTTCAGTTTATATAAAATATAGTAATGCATTCTGCACCTAATGTGACCCTATAGCCGTTGGGCAAAGGATCTCAAACAAAAGACATTCTCAACGCCATGCACAGTAACCAAAAACAATGCAAGATTCCGCAAAAATACCAACACATCTGCTACAAAACAAATTAATTGTCAAAACAAAACTTGTAGTCACTGATTTCCAATGTTACAAAACATACTTACAGATAAAATGTAAAACCTTAAAAAATGATTTGATGTGTGGGCCCCGCAGAGTATCAACGGCTAGTAAAAGCTGGAAGCGTGAGAAATTTAAACCGAATCACCTACTGGACTTTTGTTGCTTTATTTATGTTTTAGTAAAGTTGAGACAACATAAGACTTTTGAGTTTCTGATTTTAAACTTGACAATAATTTTGTTACTCACGTGAAAATGTCACTCCCACATGCACTGTCCATTTTCAAATCTCAGCTCAGAGCCGTTACACTTAATTTCAACCCTACTGAATCCATAACTACTCCTGCTAATTTACTATGAAGATTATGAATCGAGTCGTTCCATATTTGTTTCAGTCTTGTTTGTCTTGTTTGTCCTGTTTTTGAAGTCCGAGGTTTGTACAGTCATTGAACGTGCAACTGTTTGGTTACTCTTAATTGACTTGTGGCATGTGTAATACCAAACATTAACGTTAACATGTATTAAAGGTGGTAGTGTACATGACTAGGAAGCTTGAATAATTTCTTCCCTAAAGATGCACCACTAAGTGCATCCATGTTGCTGCTCACAATGCCCACTATTCTTAGGCCCTCTTCTTGCAGTTTTGCTCTCTGTTTAGACATGTATGCACTTGTATCCATCTCAACTTCATTCCTTGACCTGTTAACATTCGGTTGAATTATGAACTTTTCGGATAATGGAATTTGAAAAGAACGAAAAGTTTCGTAATCTATGCATTTATTAGGGATATGGGAAGATACTAGTGAATATATCTAAAGGCTAACCTCATTATCAGTAAAAGCCAGTCTGTGTATCCTGCAGAAGCCAAATAGTTCAGGGTAGCAATTCGCTCTTTGACGGGCTTCCTTGATATTAAAACAAGCTGCCATCCTTTGACTTGAAGTGTTTTGTACAATCCCAACATCAGAATCTGCTTGAGAGTATCTGCTTCATTGATACTACTGGACTGACTGATAATACTGTTATGACGAATTGTTGGAAAAAAGTCATCTGCATCCATTAGTATAATTTCTAGTCCATCAGCTAGAGGCTTAATGGTACTGAAGTAGCTAACCACCAAACTTATGGAAAACTCGAGATCTCTAGCATATTGACCGCTTGTGATGTAACGAGTTGCGTCTTCCTTGCACTTCAAGGGAATCTCATCTGCACTTAGGCCATTCAGCTCAGAATGTGTAACAAGCATTTTACATATGTTGGTATTTTCTTTTAGCGATTTAGATTCGGACAAGTCTAAGACTCCTGCAGATTTACTCTGGCAAGATTGCAGCATGACTACCAGTGCAGTCAACAGTGCTAATAATGAAACTCCAGCTATTACAAGTGCTCCTATCAAGATTGTGGCTGTAAATGCGCTGATTGCGAACCCTGGCTCATAATGACTTCCTGACTCTGCAAGTGAAAGTAGAAATATTAGGCATAAGTTTCTACCAAAATGTTAAGGTGCAAAAAATAAAGTCCTTACCGGAAGTACTTGCGCTTGGAGTGCTTTGAGATAGGAAGGAAATATCTCGTTCCATTTGATGCGCATAAGCCGACATGGCCGAGATGTTTAGGAAGCGTTCCCAAGTCGAAAATGGAGTAATGAGTTATTTGTGCAAGTGTGAAAACAAACAAGAGTTGTGGATTATTCAACAGTTTGGAACTTCAGAAAAATCCAATGGAAGAAAAAGATATGAACTCACATGATATTTAATTAGTCAAGCAGTCCGACCAAATGTGTCTATATCAAGTCGAGTTCTGTCTCATTCGGCCATTGATGGAAATTCCCATAAGTTACCATGGAATGATGAAAAAAGGATTCGTTTAAGGCTATCTCATATAAGGTGAGTCCTCGGATATTTCAGACAAGGAAAGGGAAATGCTGTTTTTTTATGGAAAACATAGTGACCCCTAAGCAAATAATGTTTTGTTTTTTGGGATTGGAGAGATAAGATTTGTTATCTTCAATCGTGGATCGGGATCCAACTTGAGAAACTGAATTACTCATAAGTAACATAACAACAAACTGAGCAAGTGGCTGCTTTCAATGGTGCCAGGGCAGCCACTTACCACCTTTCAATGGTGACATGGCTGCTTTAAGTATATCCATCTGCTGCAAGTCCTTGCAGGACATGCGTGTTACAATTTGATGAAAATTTGCAAGTTTTTATTACAACCATTAAGATTTAAGGTTTGCTGCCCTTTTCAGTTTGACAATTGTGTCTTCACTTACATTATATTACCACTCTTTCCTGAACAACTGTAGTCCGATAAGAGCAGATGTAAAGACAGGTGATGGAAAATAAGGCACACTAGAGGTTTCATGAAGAATCTAAAACTCATTTTGTAAGAAATGTCGACCTCTATGAACGAAGATATATTAATGTTGTTGAACTGGCACTGCCCGTTGAACAGGTAATGGATTTTCAAAGGGTATTTGATGAGGTAGTAGCGGGACAACTGTGTCTGGGTAATCTGTTCTTGGTCCAACTAGGGAGTAGTATGCCAGAATCTGTGCTGGATGCATGGCTGCTGCATTCCCACCTAAGAGCTCATCAACAACAATGTGTCTGGCAGGGATCAATTCAATATTCCAGTATGGCTGCTGCATGTAGAAAAGGCCCCGACTGTCTACGGAGGCCGCATAGCCTTGTACCCATAAATATCTTAAAGACTTGAGCTGAGAGACGGCAAAAGCAATAGCTCGCTCACTGAAGCAACATCCTCTCATTTCAAGTTTTTCAAGGCCACAGCAACCCCTGCTAAATTCAAGCAAACCCGCATCGGTTTCGCCAACATGCCCTAGCAACATCCACTTTACAGTATTACTGTACTTCCCTATATAGCCGAGGCCAACATCAGTTAAACCCCCAGGGCGCAGGTACATAGCAAATCTGTTAAGCCTTGTACAGCCTATGAGTAGAGCTCGCACCCCATTATCTAAAGGCAAATCAGTAACCATTTCTTCCCTATCAAGTAAGACCAACCGGAAATCTCTAAGCTTCTTCAAGCACGTACCTATGCTCGCCAGTGCTTCATTTGTTATATCAGAAACATAAACAGCCAGGTACTCCAGCGAAACACATCCCTCTGCTAATGCTTTCAATCCCCTGTGAGAAACCATACCTTCCCCGCCTGCAACGCCATGTTCATCAGCTCCACGTTCTATCCTCAGTCTCCTCAATTTTCTGCAGAATGTAGAAAGTATTTCCAGACCTCTGTCACTAATCACATTACGCACCTGTCGATAAATTGGAACATGTCAAGATACCAATTTTTTTAAAATGTTAATATGTATTTAGACCAACAAAGTAGTTTAAGCAAACAGGATAACGGACAAGACTACAGAGCCGTGCATTTTTCTAAACTAATTGACCATCTTTGATATACTCATTGATAATTGTACCACTCACACAACTCAAAGATCAAAACTTTCATGCTATTGTCAAAGCATAAGCAAATAATATGTACAGCAAGATAAGCAACTGAAGAGTGAAAGCGAGATGTGAAATTGCTATACAAACATAGTAATGCATGATTGAGGAAATGCAGTACTCAAATGCACAGGCCAGAAAGCAAATAAATAGTTTATAAAGTAACAAGTCTGATAGTTGGAAAAAGGAAAGGAAATCAACCTCTAGAATTTCCAAATTAGGGCACTTTCGAATCAAATTGCAATGGTCTTCTGTCTCAAGATATGAATACACCAGATCTAATTTTGTCACAGCCGATGCTAATGGGAACACTATAGGCAATTCATTCCTTCCCATATACGTGAGTCCAACACGGCGTAGTGTGGCAGGTAAAGATACGATGCTATAATCTTCTGGCTGCCTATTATACGAACACCCTCCAAATTCTTCTAATGATGCTGCTGAACGGAAGAAGCCCAGGAGATCAATCATCTCCCAATCACTGGTCTTCACTGATTTCAATGAATGACAATTTCTGGATATCAGCTCAAGGTCTTGAAAATCAACTGTGGCAAGCTCTGACATGTAAAAGTTTAGGGTTTCGAGGACTGTATTGCTCATGGCAATCTCATGAAGCCATCTCCCATCTTTATCAAGAATAGTGCTTTCTTCAAGGAGCAAGACTTTAAGGTTCCTGGAAAGCACAAAAGGAAAAGGTCATTAACACATACCATATTCTGTGATAGATTCTTAATATCAAATACACAGCATAAGTCCTGCTAGCCATATGTGGTCTAAAAATCCAACTGGACATGCACAAATAAGTTGCATCTGAAGATTCTTTCTCATCTTAAGAAAGACATTTAACAACAACAGTTCAGTCCTCTGATTTGATGCATAATATTGAAACCGCACTACTCAGCAGTTCTGTATGAATAATCATTGATGTAAGAGGTATCTATTTTTCCTTTATACAAACCAGTCTAAACCATTGATGTAAGAGCTTCTGTGAGTAAAAACCATTCCCTTTGATTTTGTACTCTAAATAGTTTTACAAATAATGATCATAACGTGTAAACAGAAATTTGATTGTGCATACAGAGGTGGGGGTCGGGCGAATCAGTGAGCATCCTCCCTCACTGCTTATTTTCTTCCTAACCATACAACACAACATTCAAACCAAAACTGATAAAAGGGCTAAACATTTCGATCAGAACATGTCACCTAGTCAAGAAATTTACATAAACATCCAAATGTATGCATAACCAAACACAAGAATACTACAATCCACATACATAATCAATTCACATCATCAAGCTGAGCTTTTATATACATGTTACAAAGAACTAAACAACTAAACACATTTGATAAAGAAAAAAGAGCAATAATTACCTGCAAAACAGTGCAACATGAAGTAACCCATCAGTCGAAAACCCGGAACACTTATCAAGCGATAGCTCCTGCAGCATCCCACCACACGCCCTAGCAAGAGTCTCCAAGTCACAATCTTTCACAATCATTCTTCTAAAATTCACAGACTTCAACCTATTCATACTCAACACAATCTCATCCACCCAAGGCGTCACATATCCACCCCAATCTTCAGGAATCAGATTAAACATATCAGCTCTAGGTTTCCCTTTCAGCCTCAAAACCTCCAGATGCGGAAATCGTCTCGTCAATCTTTGAGGCGTCGTGGAGTAGCAATAAGCGATCGTGACTTCTTTTCGAGTTAAGGAGTCCAACTGATGCCATCGATGGCAGACGAGGGAGACGGAGGCGCGGGTGATTGAATCGGTGATGTAGGAGATGACGTAATCGAAGACTTCGTCGATCATTTGAGTTGAAGAATCGCATTTCGGTATGGTGATTTCCGGCATGTCCATCGTTAAGGTCAATACGACGACGGATTGAGAGTTGGCTAGGAGTGGAGGGATTGGGGTTGTGAGGATAGAGGTGCGAATCGAGATCGCGTTGAAGGAAATGCGAGAGAAAATGGGGAAATGGACGGCTGAGATTGGATGTTGTTATATTTGTTTTCTGTTGAGAATTGGTGAGACATGCGGATTTGGATCCAGTGCTGCGAACAGCCATTTGCAGTCAAATTTAAAATTAATTAATTTAATATTTTTAGAAAATATGATGCCACGTGTAAAGGGTTTAGTGGTTTAGATAGGGTTTTAGAATATAAAAATATTAAATTTCTATTTTTTAGGATTTTTTATTATTATATTTACTAATTAAAAATTATATACATTAAAACTTTGGATTAAAACTTTCATTAAAATCGGCTGGAATCCGCAGTAGGCTGTACCGGATCCGAATCCGAGACATGCAAATATCATAATATCACAAAATTATTAAATAAAATAGTATATTTTGTTGATGGTAAAATAGGAGTATCCTTAAGGTAAGGTAAGATATAAAAACAAAATTTGAACAGATGATTTAGAACGATTGAATTTGAAAGTTTTTTTACTTATAATCTCATCCTTCGAACGATTTTCTTCTTGTATCTTTATCCTTAACACTAGATAGAGCAAGTTGTCCATTTATTTAGAGTCACATATAATCAATTGAGAAAATTTAAATGAAAAATGTAGAGTTCACATCAAAAATGTTTAATATCAAATTATCCATTCATCCATGATCGAATTTTGTTTAATGCTTTAAAAAGTTTAGTATCAAGTTGAGCCAGCTAGCCACTTGTCCACTTTCTTAAGTGAGCATTACACTAGGAATATTTGATGTTGCTAGATGTTTATATGGAAAAGATTGTGTATGAAATGTGTCATGGTTGTAAATTGGGGAGGATATGATTCTTGTGGAGAGTAGTTTGTGGGGTGAAGAAGATGCAAGCCAGTAAGACTATCAAGTGTTTACTGCACTTTTCATTTCACAGTTTTTTTTGTCTTGCATCTTACTTTAGTTTGTAACAAACCAAACAGTTAAGAATGGCTGTACGATTGGCTGATGAGCCAGTGAAATATGAAGATTGGATTCAGTGGGTAGTGTGGCCCGCTAGCTGTGTCCTCTTTGCTCAGATTCTTTAGGTAAACACCAAACCATGTAAACATGCTTGTGAGACCATTTTTAAGGAAAACTGAGTTTTTTCTTATAAACCATTTTTGTATACATTTAAATCAGGTAGGAATTTTCAGGACAATTGGCACCTGAAAATGAGATATTGATTAAGACCGATAATGTCTTTGACTGAAGCCTCCATGTCGAAATGAACGAACGACGCCGTATTTTATTTTTGGGCCAACGGGCCTCATTTTCCCTAATGATTTTGATTCCTTTTCAAAATAAAAGCAGCCCAAAGGAAAAGCAGTCGGCCCACACCCGCAACTTGCTAGACAGCTATATCAAACGACGTCGTTGCATATCCAGACCAATGAGAATCAAGATAAAAATCCTCCTCGTCATCATCCATATATCTCTCAAACCCAAATCTCCTCTCTAGATATTTCCATCCCTCGCTTCCCCGACTCGCACATCCACGCGCGTGTCATCCACCGCCTCTCCCATCTCCACCTTTTCACAAATCTCATTCCAACCCATCATCCAAACAGATCGACCATGGACGAAGACAACGACAATCGAGCAACAGAGGACACAAAAGAGGGAGGAGATCCGGCGGCGTGGGAATTGTTGGATAAGAATCTGAAGCAAGTGCAGGCGGTGTTGGATCGGAATAGAGTTTTAATTCAACAAGTGAATGAAAATCATCAGTCGAAGATTGGAGATAATATGGTGAAGAATGTGGCTTTGATTCAGGAAATAAACGACAACGTTTCGAGAGTTGTGAGGATGTATTCTGAAATATCTGATGAATTCTCACGCGCGGTCCGTAAAGGGTTTAACTCAAACCGGAAATCGTCTGGTTAAGTCGGTTGGTTTGTTCTATATGTATTAGATTATGTACTTTCTTTGACTTAATAATATCTACGTTGTCTTTTTAGGGTTTTTACTTAGGGTTTGTGAGGCTGAAAACTTGATGTAGAGTGTGATAGTTAAAATGTAATTTATATTTTAATAAAATTAACTCTATAAAATTCCATGCGTAACGTAGGGGTTTAAAGGCAGTACAAATTTCTAAGAGCATATGCACCGGTTGCATTTATCTAGCACCTCCTCACTTAGCGCCTCTTCTCATTTTTGAAAAACAAAGCACAAAATTGAGAGAAGGTGCTATCACAAATGCTAGCTAATGGATTGTCATGTTGTCAGATAGAGTTACACTTACACAACCTTGATCTTGATGAACGGATCAGATTCTGCTTGCCAGTTTCAGAAGTTTGTATTGTTGTCTGTGTTGGATTGTCTCTCAGAAGCTGTGCGTCCTCTCTGTCTCTCTGGCTCGGTGCAGTAGTTTATTTCATTACAAAGTTTTAAAAAAAACTACTTGATAAACCCGAAAAAAAGCAGAATGAATCAATGGTCATTTGGTTAGTTTAGTTGTTTTCAGTGCCTTCCTAACATTAGAAAATAAGTAATCAAGACAAAAGCAACGGTCAATGGTCATCAAATGACTTGCAAACTGCCATATTATACTTGAATGATATCTAATATCATATTAAATTTTTATATATGATTAAGCACTTGTTGTGTATTTGGCTATACCAAGTCGCAATATCCCTTGCATATGCACCATGTCAAAAGCCAAATAGAAATGAACTGGTAAGTTTCTTTAAGAAACTAAGATTACATATTTAGTTTTTTAGCAACAAAAAGCAAACCATGCTACAGCCACGTCCTAACGCTTTTAGGACACATAAGCAGAATGCAACAATATATGATGATATAAACCACAATTCAAGGAAGCTCATTCTGGCAATAGATACTAAATAGCAATAATGGATATGTATAACGTCGTCAAACTTATTTTATACCTCATCTTCTTTCTGATAATCCAAACTACAGAGCTCTTATATCTTCAAATGAATTTCTCGTGATTCTTGTTTTCTCCGTGTGCTTGCTCCAGCAACATATTACTTCATACTTGGGATCGATCTTTTGGTTTATAACTAGTACTTATCCTTCCTGCAAACGTGTTAAGTTACCACAGCTTATAAGGTTGATGCCTAACACATTACAGAAAAATGTACTATCTGGTCAGCAACTATACCAAGTACTAGTAAGAGAAGCATTGATTTGGATTGATTACTAAGTACGATTCACGTTTGCTAGTGTATAATGAGTACAGAGTAGTTTATTACACCCAAGAAGAAACTTATTACACATGTATTGATTTATTACATAGCGGCATTATACATGTTTGGTTAATACGAAAATGATGATTCCCAAGTGTATATTGACCCTCCCTTTAACAATTTCCAAGCCCTTGTTGTATAATTAATTTTCAATAGTAAATCAGTAGTTAGTTTCAATATATAGTAACAATTTAGTAAATCAATAGTAACAATTTAACCTCTATCTACACAGAAAAAACCATATATTAATTCAGTTTCAATTGTAGATCAAATATATTCCTGGACTCAACAAGAACTAACACTTTCCACAAGAAACATAAAACATACAACAAAAGCACACAAATAAAAGAAAGGTCAAATGCAAACCTTGTAAGAGAAATGTCTTTCAAAAATCAAACAGGAACGGATCTTGTCCGTAATCCCAGAAACTCGAAGATGGGATATCATCCTCTCCTCCAAATGAAGGCCACAAGCCCTGATCCGACCCCGAACCCACAATAGCCAACGGATCCGACACTGACTGCCCACCACTCAAATCCATTCCCTGATCTGAATTCGAACACAAAGATCCCACCAATGAATTAATCTCTTCATATGACATTGTACCACCAGATTCATTATGAATCCCCATCTGTGGCTGATGAGCATCTCTCTTATTAGGGTTAGGGTTTGAGTACGAGGTTATAGGCACTACTGTTGCTGACGTCATCTTTAAACTCCCCATTATCATTCCTTGATCTCTTTCTACTACTTCCTGATCCATGCATGTAACATTACTACTCGGATCCGGAAAAAGATGGGTCGTAGTTGTCGTACTCACTTGTTGATTATGCGGCTGAATAAGACTCTGCTGGTTCGCTGAAACGACAACGTTTGGTTGATAGATCACAGCAGACGGATGGCCGTACAATCCATACGCACCGTAACAAGTATGCCTAGCAGAAGCAGATGGAATTCCAAACGACGTCGTCGAAGCAGAACCATAATTAAACCCACACGGTGGACGAGGAAGTAGCGGCCTCAACTGAGTCTGAGAAGAACTAGTAGATGAAGAAGACGACGCACGTGACGTGGATGATGAAGCACGTGACGCGGCAGAGCCTGCAGCGGCGTTGGATGATGAGTTGGATGGTTGAAGATTGAGTTGAGCGCGAGAGCCGTAAAGGACGAGTGCAGCGCGGTCATAAGCACGCGCTGCATCTTCTGCGGTCGAGAAAGTCCCGAGCCATTTGCGTGTTCTTTTACGTGGCTCGCGGATCTCAGCTACCCACTTACCCCAGCTTCGTTGACGCACGCCTCTGTATCGGAACTTGTTGTTGTCCGGCCCACCTTTGCCCTTAGTATTATTACACCTGGTTTTGGTGCTGCTGTTGTTGTTCTTGTCTTCGTTGTTGTTGTTATTGGAGCAGCTACTGCCATTGCTGTTGTTGTTTTCTTGTTCAGATATTGTTGTTGTTGTGTTTGGTGTTGGATTAGGGTTAGGGCTTGGGTTCATGTTGGATGAGGGTTAGGGTTCGGGGTTATAAAAGGGTGGAGAATGGGAAAGGGGGATCAAGGTGGAGAAAGACTAGCGTACCTCGGTTTATGGGGTGTTAGTGCGCAATTGGAGAAACTGTGGGCAGCTTCTGCAACTGCTGCTGTTGTTTGGTGTGTTTGGAAAGGTGGTAAGAAAAAAGAAAGAGAGAGGTTTAGAGAGAGAATAGGTTTGGAGTGGGAGTGGTGGGTTTGGGCGGTGGTCTTGGGCCTTGGGGTATTTATAATATGTTTTGAGAAGGGGTAAAGATGAAGGTAGGAAGGTGTATTATGGATGGATTGCTGCAGCATTAAGAAACACGCTGTTTCTGCACTATGCAGCAGGACACACCACTGCTGCTGCCTCTTCTGCAAACTTTGGTGCAGACAAGTACGTGTTTGGTTTGCTTTGGTTTATCCCTCCCTTTATTACTATATCACGTCCATTATTAAAGAGTACAAATTATATTAGTAGATATATATGCAGATTTATTCCTTTTAGGGCAACTTTAATGTGTACATATGACAACCTCAAAAATATGCATAAATGGGTAAAATTTTACAAATGTTTACAAAACCCTAATTGACGTCTAGGAATTCGAAAAGATTGAGACTTAATGTAAGCCATAATTATTTGCGTACAAATAACTCAAATGGTTGTGCCGAAGGGTCTTTTATCTCCTTCATCCAAATTTATTATTTCTTATACAGCATGAAACTAGTTATTGTTGTAATTTGGTGACATTTAGAATCATTAAAACCCAGAAATCTATGTTATCTGAGCAGTTGATGAAATGGACAACTTTCTAAATAATTAAATATAGTAGAAAGGGAATATATTGCATGAAACTGGGGTATGTGTCTGAATGAGAAGAGAGGAAGCAATATGACACAGCATATTTCACATGCACACATAATTATTTAAAAGAAATGTCTGCTGGTGTCCTTAACCTTTCAAACTTGTCCACAAAGGAAATGTCAACCAATCAACTTATCTCTTTGAGTCTTTCCTATTTAATTATATTTTGTTTTTGTGACATGAGAAAAAGTGAAGAGGAAAATCTTCATACTCACTTCATCCATTTAATTTTATTGTTTTGTTTCCAAAAAGGCAAAAATGGGAATGTGTAAGTAACAATTTTCAAGAACCCTGAATTTTTCCAAGTTGTACCATTAAATACCTTTACAATTACTAGTTTCATTGACTTTGTCCCCTTTTACATTTTGTCTTCTTTTAATAGTTTTTTCTACCCATAAATCACGGGCTTCAGAAAATTCTCGGCAACGAATTCCTATCTTCGAGGGTATCCATTAGATTAAATGTCTTGTTTTTTACAAATACAATATATATGAAGTTTATGTATACAACAACCCTCTTGAGAGTGAGATTTGAGATGCATTCGATTAAACCAGAATCCCTTCTGCAAGTTTCTATTACAACTGAACTTCGAAAAACGTGCGACAAGTCGACAACTGACAAGCAAACTCTGTTGATATTGTTTGTTCTTTTCAGCTTTACATTACACATTATAACTACAATGGTTCAACTAGTTTTAGGTTTGAAGCATAAGCACAACCACCTAAAGGTAGATCTAATCCTATGATCGATCTTTTAACTGAACTGAGTAGGAAAACTGAACTGAACTGAGTAGGAAAACTGAACTGAACACTCCGATAATTGGTCTTTTAAACTGGCAGCATTATGCAGCAGCTCCTTCGTTTAGCAGCATCTGGTCAAAGTGCCATACTCCTGAAAAATCAACACATAACAGGATTGCTTAGAACAAAATAGCATTCAGTGAAAGCATAAGAGGGTGATCATGTGCCACTGTTGATTAATGATAAGTAGGATGGTTGTAAATGGAATACCGTGTCCCTTTCCGATCCTTCTCAGCTGAGCAACATACTCGGAGATTCTTTTGATGGATTCAACCTAAAGCAAATCAGACAGCATCTCGGTGTCATATGGTTAGATATCAAGCAAGTCTTATTACATCTTTACTGCTTATTTTCCGGGAGCTAAAAAGAAATTTAAGTTGAACCTGTTCAGTCAAAAATTCTGTCTCAACAAAATTAGTTAGCTGCACATCATTGTTTTGGGTAGCAACCTGTGAATATGGAAAAACTGCATAAATCACTATATCATGGAAAACAGGCTCATATCTGACATTTTATATATATGATGACAACATATAAAGGCACTTCTCAATTAGGATCGAGATGGTTTATAGCTGTTCTGCCTAACATATTAACTTGCACTGTACCTTGTGCAGATGGAGCAGTTTCTCATTTGTCAACTTCTCCAGTGAAAGTGCAAGCTCCATTGCTGTAACAGTTACAGGAAAAATAGCATAGATTAATCAAAAAAAGATAAAAGCCGGTAATATTTAGTTGACAAATATAAGAGAACTGCTCAAGTAAATCAACCAATTTCCTGAAGCTTCAGAAGAGAAAATAAGGGATAACTAACCATACAAAGCGTCTCCTTTCTCAGCATGATCATATTCAGAAACTGGCATAAGTATAGACTGCAACTTCACTTTTCCACCCCTTTTGTTCTGAAAATTATCATCTCAACTACATTAAAAAATAAAATGACAGAAACTTGAGAGCATAACCGCTGCAGGGCGCTGAAATACATATTGGTATAATCAATCAAACACCTGATACTCCATAAACCTTTCAGCATGTTCTCTTTCTTCTTCACTGGACTCCTTAAAGAAACTACATTCGAACAACATTACAATTTACACACGAAAACAAAAAAAAGCAAGGATTTTCATAGAAAAGATTCAAGATAGGGAATCACCTCGCAAGACCCTTCAACGCCACATTATCGCGATCAAAATAAGCATACATGGCGTGATACACGTATGAAACATTGTACTCCACACTGCATATAACATCAATCTTTTACATCATTTTATCGCTTTTAACACAAAACTACAAAATTCAATAACAAATAAGTAATATCTCAAATTCTCAACTAAGCAAAATTAAAAGTCTAAAAGATGAAGATGAAGTCTTGAAACTCACTTAATCTGCTCATTCACAGCTGCTTCGCACTCAACTGAGTACTTCTGTCTAGCAAGCGAGTCCTGAGGAACGGTCGGAACGAGCGACAGTTCTTTCTTCACCTCTTCAAACGGCTCAAACAACACACCAGAAAGCGGACGACTTTGTGAATTTTTAGATGCAGCAGCAACGATTTGCCCTAACCTTTTGTTCGCCGGAGTATGAATTTTCAGAGTCTGCGCCGACGAAGAAGATAACGGATTCAAACCATCTTCTTTGGATTTCAGCAACGCGATCGGTGAAACAGCCTTGAGCGACATGGTCGAAGATTATCGCGAAATTCGCAGAGCAGAAAATTGCGGAGAAGTGTGTGCGGATGTGAGTAAATGCGAGGAGAAATCTGAACCGTCGGATTTAAATAGACGGATGGATTGGGTTTGGACTGATATCTGGTGGTTTCTGGATGGATAGATCGAGAAGAGTTTGGACTGTTAATCGATGGATAAGGATAGTGCCACGTGGAGGTTTATTACTGGATTGCTGGATGGTGCGCGTGTCTGGCTTGCGCTACTACAGATCAGTGGAAAAGGTTGTAATTTAAGCGGCGGAGCATAAAATACACTAGTGATTTCTGCACATAAATATGTGCATGTAATTTTAATAATATAATTAAATAAAATAATTATTCATTCAATATATAAAATTTCAATATGTGACAAAAAAGATAATATAATGGTAATATCAGTGATATAAGTGCTTCGCTTCAAGTACAATATTTGTATGTAGCCTAATCTCCCTAAGAAAGCATTATTCCCTTTAAAAGGAAACACTAACCAGCCTCTTCAAAACATGATCTCCACAAAGACATGGTCATCTTACTATTCCCAACTCTCTTCCCTAATTTCATCAAAGAAACCTTCAGACACCCCATCTCTTAATTTTCCGTTGTTATTGACCACCGGTTGTATCTTGATGGATAGAAGTACAAAATTAAATAAGTAACGCCGGTTTATATGGGAGTTGAATCACAAACCGTTTATAAATAGAAAAAAATTAAGGATAAGGGATCAGTTTTTAAAAAACCACTTGAATCACAAACCGTTTCTAAATGGAAAAAAATTAGGGATAAGGGATCAGTTTTTAAAAAACCACCCTTTTGAATGGTTCTAGTGCCTATAATTCCAGTAACCGTTAAACACAGTTCCGAGATTCTTAATAGTCGAGATATTAAAAAAGTCAAAAAAAACTTGGTTAAAAAAGGGCGTGGGTTCAAATCCCACCCTAAGGCCTAAACAATTGTTTTTCTCAAAAAAATTTATGTAATAACTGACCGTTTTTAATTTCAGAATCACAGGCAATCTTGTGTTAAATGGGCCGGTTTTAAGTCCTGCATCACGGGCTGTAAATTTTGCACGTCAAATTTGGCTGAATATTTATTAAAAAAATGCAGCAGATGAGATGAGAGAATCAGAGATCTGTCTGGGAATCGGAGGTTCAAGTATCACTTTCTCCGATCTGTAACTGGAAGGAAAAGGAACACAGCCTTACCTAATTTAAATATAAATTTAAAATTCAAGTGATACACAATTGATCATATTGTATTGAAATTGAATTCAATGCTTCAAGCTACACACATCCACATGCTGTCTCTGCTTGAAACCTCAAACATTGTCACAAAATGAAACACCAATCTCCATCTCCAAGACCTCGTCTTTCTCCATACCTAATCTCTCTATTCACCTTCATCCTCATCGTCACTCTCCTCTATGCTCAAACCTTCACTCTCATTTTCCGCCAGCCACCACAATCCCTACAAATCGGTAAACACAACTGCTCAAGACTTGATTTTTAAGAGATTTGTTGACTTTTTTGATTGATTTATGAAATGGGTTTGTTTTGTTTGTAGAGAAGATCAAGCCGAGATTGGCGTTTGCGGTTGGAGATGGTGTGGAAGAGTGTGATGTGTTTAGTGGAAAGTGGGTCAAACAGGATGATGCAGGGTTGACTAGGCCGTTGTATAAGGAATCGGAGTGTCCGTATATCCAGCCTCAGCTGACGTGTCAGGAGCACGGTAGGCCGGAGAATGAGTACCAGTTGTGGCAATGGAAGCCTCACGGATGCGATCTTCCCAGGTTTGTCCATTACTTAATGCAAACTCATGGCTTATTAGTGCTTTTTGATATTAGATTTGATTTGGGGATGATTGCCCTTGGACTTTCATGGTCGATTTGGAATGGGGCACCGGCCATGTGTGCTAGAACTAAGAAGTTAAAAATGACGCCTTTAGTTCAAATTACGAATGATTGTTTCCAAAACAACTGACGAATGAAAGTGATCTGATCTAGTTCAGGGACACCGTGATATGATGATATAGTTGTTAGGTTGTTGAGAGTGGTTCCAAATAATGTATGCTTTCATCTTACTTATAAAAAGTAGCGGAACTGCTGCTAAACGAGATTGTCTTTTTCATGGCATTGGATATTTTTCTATTAAAGTTGTTGATTGGTACCATCTTGTTTGTTGATAACTAACATGTTTATTGGTCTGGATGAGTAGCGAAATGGTGCACATAGAGTTGTTCATTGGATTTGTAAATTGTAGAGGGAGCAAGGTGGAGAAATGAGAATGTACATCAGTTTTGGGAGTATTTGAATTTGATAAACGCCTTTTAAGTATAAAAAATCCCCGTGAAGTTAAGAAAGTTTCTGTCTTCACTTTGTGGTGCTTGTGTTGTTAGCATTGTCCCTTTATCTTAAAGTAGTCTTGAGTATTGATTACTTTTTGAAATATGAAATCACTTTAGGTGATGTCCGTATGATTTGCAACAAAGGGGAATAGTCTCGAGAGAAAGGCAAACTGGCACATGTATACGCAATTGATAATAACTGTATTTTAAAGTTGTTTAGTTTATTGAAAATCACAAAAGGTAAATCTACGAATTCATTGAGTGTCCTAAAAGTGGTTAAGGGGAACAATCGAATTGCAATTCTGGTAAAAATGTATCATCTTCGTGTACATTGGCTCAGATGATACAGTTGGTAAAATGTATCATCTGTGTGATAGACTATGACTGTCACACAGCTTGAGTTTATGTTAAAATCAGACAGTTATTTTTTCTGCAGTTTCAATGCCACAATGATGCTTGAAGCTCTTCGGGGGAAGAGGATGTTATTTGTCGGTGATTCTTTAAACCGGGGTCAGTATGTCTCCTTCATATGTCTGATCCATTCAGTCATTCCTGAAAATGCAAAATCCATGGAAACAATAGACTCTCTTACTATCTTCAAAGCCAAGGTAATTTTAAATACCACACTGTCTTACCCACTTTGCTTTTCGTGTTTCTTAAGATGAGTACCTACTTATAAGAATCTCATTTGTTGTTTTATTGATTTCAGGACTATAATGCTACGATCGAGTTTTACTGGGCTCCTTTTCTCCTTGAATCGAATTCTGATAATGCTGTTATTCATCGAATAACGGACAGAATCGTAAAGAAAGGTTCGATAAACAAGCATGGGAAATATTGGAAAGGAGCTGACATTATTATTTTCAATACTTATCTTTGGTGGATTACAGGCTCGAAGATGAAAATATTGTAATTCTCACCATTCCAATCGCACTTTTATCCATCATCAATCTGACTATTTAAGGTTGCTTTGATGAACGACCTTTGTTTTACAGGCGTGGGTCATCATTCGATAGTCCTGTGAAGGACATTTGTGGAGATGAATACGGAGGACGCTTATCGCATGACAATGAAAAACATGCTGAGGTGGATTAAGAAGAACATGGATACCGAGAAAACACGAGTTTTCTTCACTAGCATGTCACCGTCCCACGCCAAGTAAGGCTCTGCCTTTAGATTTTTTCCCGTGATATCAGGATTTATTTTCGAAACTAAAATGTTGTAACAGGAGCAATGAGTGGGGAGGAAAACCAGATGGGAACTGTTACAACGAAACAACTCCAATCGACGACCCAACTTATTGGGGATCAGATGCCAAGAGAAGCATAATGAAAGTAATACGAGAAGAGTTTAACAAGTCAACCATCCCTATTACGTTTCTTAACATTACACAATTGTCACACTATCGCAAAGATGCACACACTTCCATTTACAAAAAGCAGTGGAGTCCATTGACGCCACAGCAGATATCCAATCCAGCTAGCTATGCAGATTGCACGCATTGGTGCTTGCCTGGTTTGCAAGATACTTGGAATGAGCTATTGTTTGCTAAATTGTTTTATCCATGACACTTAAGGTGATTTTATTGCTGCAAGTTTCACACAGAACGTATAAGCGAGTCAACTGAAGATTATATCAGTGACAGATATATGAGTCCAGCCTAAACCCTGAAGGCACAGTTGAGAATGTTATGATATACTTTTAGAGACTAGCACTGAAGGTGTCTTGAGATTAGTACTGTTGGGAGTAATTTTGAAAGACTGTTGCCTGATCAGCTAAAATGAAGACAACATTGTACAAAAGATGTTATATTTACTGAAAGAATTGTTTGATTCCAGCAGATACAAATTGTAAATAGTTCACAGCTGCTTGTTCATGTATCTTTCATGAGACGGGGACTGAACCTAACATGATGTAATAACCAGAACACATGCCTGATCCCCATTTCTCATTACTGTAATTCAACAATGAAAAACTTAACAGCAAAAACATAGGTAGGTGATGCTTAGCAGTGACAGCATAGCCTTGATGTAGGATTTAAGGATCATAGAGTAAATGCTTCACAAAAGCTTCCATTCCTACAGTGAACAAAATTCTAACTGATGAGCAACAAGAATAAGTCTGTCACCTACCAAAAATGGAAAACAATTCTGACCAAGTCATACATTCAAGATTTGGGATACCTTCTTGTTCAAGCAACCATTGCAGTTTGTAAAACCTATCTCTTCTCCAAAGTAAAACAGTGAGGTGGTCCAACGTCTAAACTAATACTACTTAACAAGCCAACACGGTAAAAATAGAAAGGAATACTAAAGCAAAACTTTATATGAATTTATCATATGAACGCAATCTGTTAATCAACTGAAGTGATTCTGAAGCATGTTCAGATCATATATCAAGTATTTCTACATGCTTGCTGCCATTGTAAGACCGAAAATTAGGTGTTTCAAAACCTATAAAATCTGAAAAATTATACCTGAGATGATTGAAAAGTTCTCGAGCCTGGACTCCAGCAGGTATAGACATCATATGGCCCGTGTTTTGGCATCATACTCATCAAGTCTAGCCATGTGCACCAATTCAAAACATACTAAAGAAAGCAACCTGGCAAATTAAATGAATAATAAGTTAAGGATCAGGTAGAGTCTGGCGTACATGGCCCTCAACATCAAATAAGAGCGCTCTAAGATAACAGTTAGCCATTTTTAGGGGCCGATCATTAAATGCATGCATATATGTGTCAAGGATTAATAGGATTAAGTATACCATCCTACAAAATTCATCCACATTGAGTATAAGGAAAGAAACAATGACATTGTCACGTAGGGTTACTACAACCCTTCAAAATTTCAAGTTTGAACTCTAATTCCATATTTGGTACAAGTCTCTGTCATCGATGGGAATTTGCTGGTCTAATCGACGAAAGGTGATAAATTTTGTACAACGATCCCTAGTCCAGCAAGTTTGTTTTTTCATGAATAACAAGGCTTTACAAACCCAGCTGCTATAACCAACATTAATTCTTTCGACACATGTCCTCGTTAAAGTGTTGGTATGTAATGTGACAAGCATCTATGGAGTATTATATATATGACTACAAAAGAAATCATATCGAAATACTCAAGAGTTGAAAGTAAGGTAAAACCTCAAGATCTTAGCGAGAGCAGCCTCAAATGTCTCCTTGCGAATGTCCAGATATATTTTCCTGGCTTCATAACCTCCCACCATTACAAGAATGGAAAACGAATTCCATGTCTGTACCCATATGTTCACTAGATTCACCCAGCCAAATCTAAATTTTTCGGTATCCCAAAACCTGAAATCCTCAACCTTCATCTTCACACTTTGCATTGATTTCAACCTCCCCATATCTATTTGGACGTCTAAGCCATTCGAAATGGAATCTGAGACAGCCACACTGGTGAACGCAGATATAATACCAAAACTTCTTACAAATTTGGTTCAAGATGTTCTTCGTTATGGTACTATTAAGTCATCGGCGCTTGAAGTTCCAAGTCAAGAGTCTCTAGAAGAATACAAAGATGCCTTCAACTTAGCTTTCATATGGCTGACATTCCTGGTCAGTGTCTATGAAGCTCCAGCAGACCTTCGTCCACCATTCCTTTCCGCTCTTAACATCCGACTCTCAAGTCCTGAATCCAGAGAAGCATCAAAGCAGCTGATGAGACTTTTGGGATCAAATTTGGAAGAACTATGGGTGAAATCTATAAATCTGGCCTTAACTAACTGGAAAGCGGAGATAGAAGACAACAAGAACGAAATGCCGCCAGCATTGTTTTCTTATTCACTCTCCACAACTGGACTATGGAAAGTTCAATTGTACTGCCCACTAGTTTCATTGGAGGCAGAAAATGCAAGCAATAATTCACCTGACCCGAAACTAAACTTCTCCCTCAACTATCACCAGCTTGAAGGCGTCCTTCAACTCAATTACGAAGTAGCAATGCAAGAGACATGGATAGACGTCAAGGTGAATATTGACAATATCAGGTATATCAACTACAACCCATTTACCAACTTTCTATTACTTGATGAAAACTCAGAGCTTCTGATACCATTTGCTTGAAACAGGTTTGATGTGACCCGGCTCATCGACGAGACTCTAATGAATGAAAAGGGCGTAGGAGCATCAGAGAAACACTTCCCCTCAAGAATATCCTTACAACTCACTCCAACTCTCCAAACTGAAGTGTTAAGTGTATCAGTCAGCAAATCCTCAGAAAACCCATCAAGAGAAATCGGCATTGAAAAAAGCCTTGAAACAACCCTAAACATTCCAACATCCCTAGCCCTAAAAATCTCAGCTGGAGAAAACACAACCATCAATTTAAAACCATGGAAATTCGAAGAATCAGTGTTTGGAAACAGTGCAAACCTCAATTGGTACCTACACGACACTGCTGATGGAAGAGAAGTGGCAACCTCAAAACCATCGAAATTCTCATTAATGCATCCAAATGCATGGTTTAAAGACAGATACTCAAGTCCTTACAGACCCTTTACAAGACAAGGTGGGATTGTGTTTGCTGGAGATGAGTATGGTGAAAGGGTGTGGTGGAAAATGGACAGGAGTGCTGCAGGGAAGGTAACTGAATGGGAAATCAAAGGGTGTATTTGGCTCACTTACTGGCCAAATAAACACAAGACATTTTACAATGAGACTAGAAAGCTGGAGTTTTGTGAAACCCTCAGCTTGACACTTTCCTAGTATACAAACACTCTACAGTACAAGCCTTTTAGTATAAAAAGACATCAACTTTGTGTTTTTTGACTTGGGCTTTGGTTGCATTAGTTGAGATCAAGTTAAGGATTCTTGTCTGCTAAGTAGTAGTTGCATTGTTCCTTCTGCAATACTTTTCAGTATTGGAATTGCAATACATGAAGTTGACGCATTTTGGGATTTTGATGAAGCATTTCTTCTTCATCATACCCTGATGCGAAGACATCGTAAATACACACAATATAATCTTTTACATGGGTCACAATGTATTTTTTCATTTTCAACAAAGATACAGTGTTCATATTTTTGATACAGATAGCAACTGGGGAAACGAAAAATTTGCAAATTTTCTGTTCTCACAAACTATCTACAAATTTTGGGGAAGGACATGTAAATGCTTCGGATGATTGTTCAGGAGCGGTTGACGAGCAGGCATTGTGACTGGAAAGAGGCAATCATACATGAGTCAGACAGCTGATTTAGTTATTGTAGTCAGTAAATGTCAATTCTTGAATCCTTAGTAGTGACAGAAGGCTCCAGACTGAGAATCCTGCAGTCTCAGGCAATTGGCTTGTATTTTTTTCGCCATATAAAGGTTTAACAGCAAAGATGGCAATGTGAGTCCATAAGACAAAACAGACTAGGATATTTAGATAAGTCGGCTTGTATGTGGTTGGAATCGAGATTGCACTCATGCCTCAAAACTTCAGGACTTTCTTCCATCGTGATAATACTAGTGTTATCTCATTCGCTAGCCACCAAAGATTGAACGACCGATCCATCTATTTTATGTGGTGAAGATAAGAACATCAACAGCAACCTCAAATGTCACCCAATTTGTTAACTAGCTCATCTAGCAGCTTACTGGCTAAAATACTTCCTGCAGCATTATTCATCATTCACAATGCGCCACCTGTCCCTAAGCAAATTCCATATATTTGCCAATGGAGAAAACTGTCCACAAGAACTCAATAACCCTTATCCTTTAACTACCATACCTTGCTTACCACTTCTCTCAGATAGCTCACCAGACATATTTTCAGTGGGTATTTGATCTACCGGCATAAACACGATGGCTGCACTTGTTCCAAATGTTGCAGTTGCTCAAAGGACACAGGTATATCAACTTGGGTTTTCCGAGCTTTTGGTTCGGTGGCATTTAATGTATGCAAAACAATTCTGTTTACTCCATTGGTCACTTCAGATTATACAAAGACACTTACCATTTCCTGTTGACTGCTCTGTTCAGCTTTGCACCTCTGCCAACTCAGGAGGTGCAGTTCCAAGCTCAGCATTCCTGGGATGCAATTTGAAGAAATTGTCCTCAAAAGTTAATAAACAAAAGGTTGCGTCTGGAAGCTTCAAAGTTTCCGCAGAAGCAGGCAAGGATGAAAAGCCGAAAACAGACAGATGGAAGGGACTGGCCTATGATATATCCGATGACCAGCAGGACATCACGAGGGGAAAGGGACTGGTGGATTCACTATTCCAGGCACCTACTGGTGCTGGAACTCACGATGCCATCATGAGCTCTTATGAATATCTCAGCACAGGACTTCGCACGTAAGTGTGTCAGCCATACCAAACCTTGAACATGCTAATATAATCTTAGATCCGACCTCACTTAAGTACCACACATGTTTTCAGATACATGGACAACAAAATGGATGGATACTACATTGCTCCGGCCTTCATGGACAAGCTTGTGGTTCACATTACCAAGAACTTCATGACTCTGCCCAACATCAAGGTTTGTAAACCTTCTCTACCAGCTAAGTGCTTCGTGTAATAGTTACTGAATATACCTCCCCAAATCTCTTCCAGGTTCCTTTGATTTTGGGTATTTGGGGTGGCAAGGGCCAGGGTAAATCATTCCAATGTGAGCTTGTGTTTGCCAAGATGGGAATCAAGTAAGCACTATTCCTTCCATTTCCAGTCCATATAAATATATAATGCCTCAGCAATCTGTTCCAAAGCATATGATGCGTGCTTTTATTGCAGCCCCATCATGATGAGTGCCGGAGAGCTTGAAAGTGGTAATGCTGGAGAGCCAGCCAAGCTGATCAGACAAAGATACCGTGAGGCTGCAGATATTATCAAGAAAGGAAAGATGTGCTGCCTCTTCATCAACGATCTTGATGCAGGTGCGGGTAGAATGGGAGGGACTACTCAGTACACTGTTAACAACCAGATGGTGAATGCCACCCTTATGAACATAGCTGATAACCCCACAAATGTCCAGTTACCTGGTATGTATAATAAGGAGGAGAACCCCAGGGTTCCTATTATAGTTACAGGAAATGACTTTTCAACTTTGTATGCACCTCTCATCCGTGATGGACGTATGGAGAAATTTTACTGGGCTCCAACCAGAGAAGATAGAATTGGTGTCTGTCTTGGAATATTCAGGACGGACAATATCGCTCAGGAAGATGTTATCAAGATTGTAGATACCTTCCCTGGCCAGTCTATCGGTAAGCATATTCTGTTACCCCTACTCAGTAGGCAAGCTTTTGATGAACATACTAATCTGATTTGGTTCTCGATTGTGCAGACTTCTTTGGAGCCCTCAGAGCCCGGGTGTATGACGATGAAGTGAGGAAATGGATATCTGGAGTTGGAGTCAACGAAATTGGCAAGAAGCTAGTGAACTCCAAGGACGGACCACCTACTTTCCAGCAGCCCAAAATGACTCTTGAGAAGCTCCTTGAATATGGTCATTTGCTTGTGCAAGAGCAAGACAATGTCAAGAGAGTCCAACTGGCATCAACTTACCTAAATGAGGCAGCTCTTGGAAATGCAAATGATGATGCAATCAAAAGAGGCAATTTCTATGGTAAGCACCTTCATTACAAATGCTAAATCAGTAATCATTTCCGTGCACTGCTCAGAATTGTCATAACTTGTGTCATTTTGTACCCAGGAAAAGCAGCACAACAAGTTGCCATTCCAGTACCTGAAGGTTGCACTGCATCCAACTGCAAAGAACTTTGATCCAACTGCTAGGAGTGACAACGGAAGCTGTCTGTATGAATAGTACAAGATTTTATCTTTCTATGTGTACTAGTTTGGTTGTAATCCTTCCAACGTCATTTTAATCTTTCCAGATTCCCGACATCATTTCTTCATCCCTATTTTATCTGAAGAATAAAGCATAAAGAATATGTTAGTTTACGTACAGAAATGCCAAAGCAAATAAAAATGAGCCCAAGATGTTTTCAAGGCCACTGAATGGAAATATGAATTACAGAGATGGAATAAAAAGTTAACAAAAATGAGATCAAACAGAAAGGTAGGTATCTTATATTTATTAAATGTGTTCCTAACATTTCAAGCTTTGAGTTTTTTTCCTAACTGGAACTCAATAGCTAAAAGGCGAAATACAATGGGGTATCGCAATACATACCCGACTTCAACACCTGCAAAAAACTATTTTAGAATGATAACTTATAAAATAAGAGTCCCATTTATAAAAATCCAAAAAATACTAATGGCCTTCATGAGAGCAGTCATTTACAAGCTGGTCAGTTAAAAGTATAGGATCATAAACCCTATGATCCTTCGACTTAAGCAACCCTTTGAAAGTCCCCATTTTAAGCACAAGAGGCTCCTTTCAAATTGACTAAACGTATATTTGTAAGGCTAACAGCTAAACATTCAAATTCAATAATTGCAAACACCAATACCAGTAACAAAGTTTGTCGAAGGATGCAACTTCAACATATTTGTATCAGTTTTATTTTTGCAAAAAAACTCTTTGAAATGTAATCAACAAACAAAGAGGTTATAAAATAAAAAACAACCGAGATCACTAACCACATTAGACATCAACAAACAAGTAATAGTCAATACCCTCATGGACTTATATAATATTCATGTGCATCTATTATAACCCATTTTTTATTTAATTAAATAAGTTGTGGAAAAAAAAGGGGACATAAAGGATCAGATCAAAATATAAGTTAGTGGGTCAAATAGTGTTACCATAAAACACGGGATTCGGTTGTTTATCTCAAGTTTAAATTTGCAGCATCACCAGCCGATAAAAACCCTACCGCATTTATGATCTAAGAAGGACGGTCGACAGTACAAAGAGTTATTGAGTTGTAAGGTGAGGGCAATTTATGTTGTACGGCATCAACCTTGTCTACTAAAGCTTACAATTTTTTTATTACCTAGGCTGTTCAGGACAATTAATACGTTTCAGTTCAAGAGCTAGTTGCAATTTGTGGAAGCACTTGTGTTGAGGATCTGGTGAGTTATTATTCATGGCTTTGTGTGGTCTTGATTCAAGTATTTAAGGGTTACGTGGATGGATAAATGAATAGAGTGGGGTTGATCCGACATGATGACTATTGAGTAAAAACGTGACTCAAGTTATTGGGTGTTGACTTTCAATTTAACTCCCTAAACATGCTTACCTAGTTTAATGTGTCAGTGCATGTGATGTTGTTTGGAGAAAGAAGTTTAAGTGTAAAACCGTGTGATGTGTATGGAATTCTAGATTTGGGTGTAGGGATAAGAAAAGGTTAAAGAAATATTAGGTTGAGCAATTGCATGGTTTATAAGACTTGCCATGATGTCTTGATATTAGTCTTTGTATTCAGAGGATTGACTTTAGTGTGAGAGTTAACTTCAGAAATCATATGGTTATTGTCAGGTGGTAGGGGCAGTTAACATACCGAGCAACTCCGGCATAGTTGCAGTTTATGTGGTGCATCCAGTACTGTGAGTATATAATATATTTTATTTTCGTAGACTAAGTAAATATTTGAGTGATGGCTTGATGGACATGATATATGAAATGATAAATAATATAAACGTATATATGTATATGACTTGTATGATATGAATTGATATGTGTGCATCATTACATACACGGCACGACATGCATATGTGATCTGGTGGTGATTGGCGTGCTGCCCTCCGTGGGGCGAAGCACGATGATATGGTGGTGATTGGCGTGATGCCCTCCGTGGGCGAAGCACGAAGATATGATATGGCGGTATGACCCGCACTCTGATATGATGATCCGGACGCCGCAGTGACGACTGCCCACAGACATGACATACATTTGCATACACGCATTATGCATCATTATCTGTATATGTGTATTATTTGAGTTGTGATATGAAAAATATGAGTAAAATGAATTAAAGAACGTAAACCAAACGTTAATAAAGTATGTTATGTATTCACTGAGTCTTTTGACTCACCCCGTTATTTTCCCTCATTTTTACAGATAAGTGATAGTGCTAGTACGAGATTCGCCATCAGTCGTAACTGAGGAGATTACGTTTGACGTACGGTGCCATCAACTTAGCCTTCCGTATTTATTTCTTCTGTCTTAGACATTTTCTGTTTTAGTTAGTATTGCTCCGTTGTACTCAGAGTTTATTGACAGAGTCTGTTTACTTAATTACTTCCGCTATACTGTCTCATTTTTAGTAACTACTGGTATTGAATATGAAATTGATAATTTCTGAGGCTTGCTTGACCGTTGGTCTTGCGCCGGTCTCGATCTTTAGTTTTGGGTCGTGACAAAGTTGGTATCAGAGCTTAGGTTTCTTTCTTTCAGTACACGGAGCTAGGACTAAGTAGAATTTTAATTACGGAGGTGAAGCGCGCCACCACCGTAAACAACGTTCTGCTAAGACCTTTAGGAAACTTCTGTCTCATTGAAATTCCGATTCTCATATCTGATCACCCGAATTTATTCTTATAGGTTGAGATTGGAACCTACAACCCGTAGTACGTCTCATGGTCGTTCTACTGACACTAATGGAAGGGATGGCGATAATGTTCGCAATATCAGGAATCGCCCTCCTGTACCCCGTATGGCTCATTCAGGCACTAACTCTAGAGGTGTAGATATTCCACCGCCTGTTGCTCGTACATCGACAAATGATTAGGCACGAGACGAGCAAGCCAACCCACCCCAACATACATGGATTGGTACAACAAGGAGCTGCTCATGCACAGCCACAGCCGAGTTCTACATCACATAGCACCAGTGGTGATTCTACTCAGCATCCTGTTCAGACTGGACATCGTCAGACAGATGATGGAGGAGTTAAGTTGGATGAGTTTCTTCGACATCAGCCTCCTAGTTTCTGTGGAAAAGATGTGAAGGAGGATCCAGAAGAATTCATTGACATGTTAGAGCGGCTTTTCGAAGCCATGCATTGTCCGAGTTGGAGATCGGTTGAGTTGGCCTCGTTCAGACTGCGTGGAGTAGCGTATACATGGTTTCGTAGTGTGAGGTCTGCCAGAGGTGCTGACCAATCTGCCATGGAGTGGGAGGAGTTCAAGACTCTATTTTTAGACAGATACTTACCTGACAGCGCGAAAGACGCAAAGGCCAGAGAGTTTGAGGAGTTGAGGCAGGGGAACATGACAGTTACAGAGTATGATCATAAGTTTACAGCTTTATCCGTTTATGCTCCTCATCTTGTACCGACTGAGGCTATGCGCATTAAGCGCTTTATTTCTGGATTACGTCATGGTATTTCTCGACTTTTGGTTGGCACGCACTATACGAGCTTTTCTAAGGTTGCGGACATAGCTCGACAGATTGAGGATGGTGACATATCAGCTAGAGCCTCACGAGACCAGAGGAAGAGGCATCGTGATACTGATACAGAGGAGAGTCAGCATCGACGTGGAGGTGTTCAGAGGGGTAGATCTCAGTATACACAGAGAGGAGGACATCATTCTCAGATGACTCGCAGTGACAGTGAGACAGTTTCTCGCACTTCCAGGCAGCCTCAGTCTATGTCCCGTGGTGGTACTCAGCGTCCTGGTTCTACTTCATCTTACCAGAGACAACCTTGTGGAACTTGTGGTCGTCCTCATGAAGGAGTTTGTTATAAGGAGACTGGAGCTTGTTTTGGCTGTGGCCAGTTGGGACATCGTGTGAGTCAGTGTCCAGCTCGTACCGCTAGCGTCCACCATATTGCATCTCGACCAGCTCATTCTCATACTTCAGTCGTCTATCCTACTGATCAGATAGTTGATGTTGGAGGTCAGTATGCTCCTATTGCACCAGTAGTCCATCAGGAGGTAGAGATGTTAGGGGAGCTTTGACTCATGCTGAGGTTAGCCGAGCCCAGGTACCAGATGGGAGAGCTCAGGCTAGGGTCTTTGCATTGACTCCACAGGATGCTCAGGCATCAAACGCAGTGGCTACAGGTACCTTACTAGTGTTTGATATTGATGCTTCCGTGTTATTTGATCCTGGTTCGACACACTCATTTATTTCTCCACATTTTGCTAAACTGTTATCAATATCACCTACGCCGCTTGAGACACCTCTAGAGGTATCTACACCACTTGGTGGTCGCATTGGAGCTGATTTGGTGTATCGTTCTAGTCCTACTTTGGTCGGAGATCGTGTTTTGTATGCTGACTTGATTATACTTGACATGTTAGACTTTGACGTTATTCTTGGCATGGATTGGCTTTCCACGTATTATGCCACTCTTGACTGTCGAGAGAAGACGATTGTATTTCGTATTCCTGGCGAGGGAATTTACCTTTGTATGTGATATGAGACCTCTGTTTCCATATGTAATATCAGCTCTAAAGGCTGAGAAGTTATTAGGCAGAGGTGGTCATGCTTATCTGGCTATGGTAGTAGATCATGAGATTCGTAATCAGGAGCTTTCGGTAGATGTCTTACCTGTTGTGTCGAGTTTCGTGATGTGTTTCCAGAGGACTTACCTGGACTTCCGCCAGTAAGAGATGTGGAGTTTTGCATTGATGTGATTCCTGGAACCGACCCTATTTCGATTGCTCCTTATCGAATGGCTCCAGCTGAACTAAAGGAGTTAAAGACTCAGTTGCAGGATTTACTTGATAAGGGTTTTGTCCGCCCTAGTGTGTCTCCTTGGGGTGCTCCTGTTTTGTTTGTGAAGAAGAAAGACGGATCCATGAGACTTTGCATTGACTATCGACAGCTGAACAAGGTGACAGTGAAGAATAAGTACCCGTTACCGAGGATTGATGACCTATTTGACCAGTTGCAGGGAGCACGATATTTTTCGAAGATTGATTTACGTTCTGGCTATCATCAGCTTCGGATTAGAGATCGGGATATCCCGAAGACAGCATTTCGTACTCGTTATGGACACTATGAGTTTTTGGTGATGTCATTTGGACTCACAAATGCTCCGGCTGCTTTTATGGGGATGATGAACGCGACGTTTCGGGAGTTTCTTGACAGATTCGTCATTGTTTTTATTGATGATATTTTGGTATATTCAAAAACAGAGGAGGAGCATACAGAGCATCTGAGGCAGGTTTTGCAGAGGTTGCGAGAGCATAAGCTATATGCTAAGTTCTCCAAGTGCGAGTTCTGGTTAGATAGCATCGCCTTTCTTGGGCATATTGTTTCTGGTGAGGGAGTGAAGGTTGATCCTTCAAAGGTTGCAGCGATTCAGCAGTGGTGTACTCCACGTCAGTAGCTGAGATTCGTAGCTTTCTGGGGTTAGCTGGATATTATCGCCGTTTTGTACAGGATTTCTCGCGTATAGCTGCACCCATGACTCGTCTGACTCAGAAAGGGGTTAAGTTCGAATGGTCAGAGGATTGTGCACAGAGTTTTCAGAGATTGAAAGATGCCCTGATGACAGCTCCTATTTTGACTCTTCCTTCTGGCACAGGTGGATTTACTGTATACTGTGATGCTTCGAGAGTTGGTTTGGGATGTGTTTTGATGCACATGGTCGAGTAATTGCTTATGCTTCTCGTCAGTTGAAGAAGCACGAGCACAATTATCCGACTCATGATCTTGAGCTAGCAGCAGTTGTGTTTGCTCTAAAGATGTGGCGACATTATTTATATGGAGAATCGTTTGAGGTGTATACAGATCACAAGAGTTTAAAGTACATTTTCAGTCAGAAGGATTTGAATCTCAGACAGCGCAGATGGGTAGAGTTGTTGAGTGATTATGACTTCACCATTTCTTATCATCAGGGAAAGCTAACGTTGTAGCTGATGCTCTCAGTAGGAAGTCTATGGGTAGTCTGACACACATTCCAGTAGAGAAGAGAGGACTTGTCAGAGACTTGACAGCTTTACAGAGTAGTGGGGTCGCTTTGGATGTTCTAGGAGATGGAGGATTACATGCACATTTGCGGATTGCTCCTACATTATCTTCCAGGATTAGAGAAGCTCAGGCTTCTGATGGCAAGTTAAAGAAGTTGATCGAGGAAGTTAGAGAAGGAAAGCACAAAGAGTTCAGATTGGATGATGATGGTGCTCTTAGATTTGGAGATCGACTTTGTGTACCAAGGAACGGACCTTTTCGTTCTGAGATTTTGAGAGAGGCGCATTGTGCGGCATATGCTATGCATCCAGGGGCGACTAAAATGTATCGTGGCCTTAGAGATTTTTACTGGTGGGGCGGTATGAAAAAGGACATTGTCAGATTTGTTTCTAAGTGTTTGACTTGTCAGCAAGTAAAGGCAGAACATCAGAGACCAGCTGGTTTGCTTCAGAATATTGAGATACCAGAGTGGAAGTGGGAACGAATAGCTATGGATTTTGTTACTGGTCTACCTCGTACCAGTAAGGGTTTTGATTCTGTATGGGTGATAGTCGATAGACTCACGAAGTCAGCGCACTTTATTCCTGTGAAGACTAGCTATTCAGCTGATCAGTATGCCCGCGTCTATTTGGATGAGATAGTCCGACTACATGGTTACCAGTTTCCATTATTTCTGATCGTGGTTCACAGTTCACATCAAGATTTTGGAGATCACTTCAGGAGGCTCTGGGAACGAAATTACATTTGAGTACTGCTTTCACCCTCAGACAGATGGACAGTCAGAGAGGACGATTCAGACTTTGGAGGACATGTTGGGCCTGTGTTATGGACTTTAAGGGTAGTTGGGATCGCTACACACCGCTGATGGAGTTTGCTTATAATAACAGTTATCATTCCAGCATTCAGATGGCACCTTTTGAGGCGTTATATGGCCGGAAGTGCAGGTCACCCATTGGTTGGTTTGAGTTGGGAGAGAGGAGACTGATTGGACCAGATATAGTGCAAGATGCTAATGAAAAAGTTCGTAAGATTCGTGATAGACTGCTAGCTGCACAGAGTCGACAGAAATCATATGCCGATCCTAAGCGTAGAGATTTGATACTTCAGGCTGGTGATAATGTCTTTCTCAGAGTGTCACCTATGAAAGGTGTTATGAGATTTGGAAAGAAAGGAAAGCTTAGCCCCCGATTTATTGGCCCATTTGAGATACTGGAGAGGGTTGGAAACGTGGCTTACCGACTAGCTTTACCTCCGGAGTTGAATAATGTACATCCAGTTTTTCATGTCTCACAGCTTCGTAAATACATTGGGGATCCGAATCATGTCTTACAGTATGATAAGTTTCCAGTTGATGACACTTTATCGTATGATGAGGAGCCTATAGCTATCCTGGATAGACAAGTCAGGAAGTTACGGAACAAAGAGGTAGTGTCTGTTAAAGTTTTATGGAAAAATCACACAGATGCTGAAGCTACTTGGGAAGTGGAGAAGGACATGAAAGAGCTATACCCTCATCTTTTTAAGATACAAGGTACGCTTCTTCAAATTCGAGGACGAATTTTTTTGAAGGAGGAAGAATATTATAACCCATTTTTGATTTAATTAAATAAGTTGTGGAAAAAAAAGGGGACATAAAGGATCAGATCAAAATATAAGTTAGTGGGTCAAATAGTGTTACCATAAAACACGGGATTCGGTTGTTTATCTCAAGTTTAAATTTGCAGCATCACCAGCCGATAAAAACCCTACCGCATTTATGATCTAAGAAGGACGGTCGACAGTACAAAGAGTTATTGAGTTGTAAGGTGAGGGCAATTTATGTTGTACGGCATCAACCTTGTCTACTAAAGCTTACAATTTTTTTATTACCTAGGCTGTTCAGGACAATTAATACGTTTCAGTTCAAGAGCTAGTTGCAATTTGTGGAAGCACTTGTGTTGAGGATCTGGTGAGTTATTATTCATGGCTTTGTGTGGTCTTGATTCAAGTATTAAGGGTACGTGGATGGATAAATGAATAGAGTGGGGTTGATCCGACATGATGACTATTGAGTAAAAACGTGACTCAAGTTATTGGGTGTTGACTTTCAATTTAACTCCCTAAACATGCTTACCTAGTTTAATGTGTCAGGTGCATGTGATGTTGTTTGGAGAAAGAAGTTTAAGTGTAAAACCGTGTGATGTGTATGGAATTCTAGATTTGGGTGTAGGGATAAGAAAAGGTTAAAGAAATATTAGGTTGAGCAATTGCATGGTTTATAAGACTTGCCATGATGTCTTGATATTAGTCTTTGTATTCAGAGGATTGACTTTAATGTGAGAGTTAACTTCAGAAATCATATGGTTATTGTCAGGTGGTAGGGCAGTTAACATACCGAGCAACTCCGGCATAGTTGCAGTTTATGTGGTGCATCCAGTACTGTGAGTATATAATATATTTTATTTTCGTAGACTAAGTAAATATTTGAGTGATGGCTTGATGGACATGATATATGAAATGATAAATAATATAAACGTATATATGTATATGACTTGTATGATATGAATTGATATGTGTGCATCATTACATACACGGCACGACATGCATATGTGATCTGGTGGTGATTGGCGTGCTGCCCTCCGTGGGGCGAAGCACGATGATATGGTGGTGATTGGCGTGATGCCCTCCGTGGGGCGAAGCACGAAGATATGATATGGCGGTATGACCCGCACTCTGATATGATGATCCGGACCGGCAGTGACGACTGCCCACAGACATGACATACATTTGCATACACGCATTATGCATCATTATCTGTATATGTGTATTTGAGTATGTGATATGAAAAATATGAGTAAAATGAATTAAAGAACGTAAACCAAACGTTAATAAAGTATGTTATGTATTCACTGAGTCTTTTGACTCACCCCGTTATTTTCCCTCATTTTTACAGATAAGTGATAGTGCTAGTACGAGATTCGCCATCAGTCGTAACTGAGGAGATTACGTTTGACGTACGGTGCCATCAACTTAGCCTTCCGTATTTATTTCTTCTGTCTTAGACATTTTCTGTTTTAGTTAGTATTGCTCCGTTGTACTCAGAGTTTATTGACAGAGTCTGTTTACTTAATTACTTCCGCTATACTGTCTCATTTTTAGTAACTACTGGTATTGAATATGAAATTGATAATTTCTGAGGCTTGCTTGACCGTTGGTCTTGCGTCGGTCTCGATCTTTAGTTTTGGGTCGTGACAGCATCTCTGCCACAGGGGAAGCTTAGAACTTTATTCAGGACGAAAATGGATTAAATAAACAGGTTGATAATTTACTTCTTCAGTCACATCAAATGAAGAAAAACTAAGCAAAAACCTCCCGGATGTCTCGTTTTCTTTCGTCCCTCTCCGCTTGATGCGGATGTGCTGGGGACTGGAGGTTAATACGTAGCCGTCTGCGTGAGGTGGCGGGCTTTTTGGGTTTTCTTCTTCCGTTGACGAGGGCGGCTGGTTCGCCGTCTCTACCTTTCACCGCCAACCTCGTCTCCGGTTGCTTGTAGTTGGCCGCGATGCGTGGATCGTTGTCCTCTGCTCTCTGCGGTCTGTTTTGGACCTCTCATCTGGTTCTTCACCGTCAGCTGGATGCGTGGTTCTTGTTTGTTTCGGTTTGGTTTGCTGGCGGCGCGCTGCCGTCCGTCTCTTGTTCGTCTTAGTTGTCTCTGGATCGTCTCCGTCGCTGGTGGCGGTGCAGTTGCTGTTGTTCTGCCCCACAGTCGTCTGCTGTTCAACATCGCCGGCTGCTTTCTAGCTTCTCTGGTTGGATGGTGAGGTCGGGTTGCTGTCTCGGTCGTCGCTTGGGGGGTGGCGTTCTTTTGGTCGGCGCTATTTGCCAGCTGCTTTGCGCCGGCGCGTCTGTTGGGTCGTCGGTCGGGCTGCTGTGATCTGTCGGCTGGTTTGGTTACGCGTTTCATCATCCTTCTGCCACGTGCCTTTCTCACACCAAACTGTGCTTCGTGTTGCCACGTGGCGTATCCTATCGTGACTCAGCATTTTGTTGCGACCAGTTGATTTGATCTTTTAGTTTACCCGATTGATTCAAGCCAAGCTACTTCTTACTACTCGGATTATATTTTTAAAGCTCAACTGCATCATCCTTTATTATCACTGGAATCTGAGGAGTTTTACGAATTAGCGTGGTGGTTTTTAGTGCTCACTTAGCTTCTGTCAATTATTCTTGTACTGACCGAGGCAAATGATTCGGTTTAGTCCTGTAGTTTATTATTTTCATCTGTTTAGACTTCATCGAGTCAGGCTAAATTTATTTAGCTTTTAAAGTCCTCGAATTGTACTCTTTGGGCTTTACCCTTTCAATCAAAAAAAAAAAAAAAAAAATGAAGAAAAACTAAGCAACATAGTGACATCTCAAACAAGTAGCTGAAAAACTTAAACTAGCAACATTTGTTGCTATTCTTTTTCGTAAACAGGTGATGGGATTCATGCTGGAACAAATATCAAAACTCGTTATCAACTGGCCAGCAATCTGAATGAATTGCCCATGAATTTAAGACTTAAAATAGTCTGAACCTGCACAGATTGATATGTTAAACAAATCCAAAGACCAAAAAAGTAAAAAAAAATAGAGCTGGCACCAACTGATGCAGATAAAGTACCTTAAAACATCAATCATTTGCAGGGGATGCAAGCGAAGCATAATTACTTGTGGACCAATCCCTTTGTTGATGTTGATGCTGTTGCATCAAATTAAAATGATGATGCGAGTCAAATGGATGATACATCGACGGATTAACCATAGGCTGTATACCAGGCGGTGGCTGCTGCTGAATTAGGCGTTGTGGGTAAGGCTCAGTAGGAAAAAACTGATCGGAAAATGCAGGTTCATCCCCCAATTGCCTCTTCAAATAAAGCCTATATTTCTGAAGATGACTAGCCACATTTTCCCTAGTCAATCCATCTACATTCATCATTTGCATAATAGTTTTCGGCACTGCATTATTAAGTCCTAAATGCGAAACCACTTCAACAAATCTCTTGTGCAGCTGCGGAGTCCAAACCAATCTCGGCCGCTTCATCGCCCTCGCAGACGACTCATCATCTGCTGAATTGTCCGTCCTAAGCGTCTCTTCAGCTTCTTCCGTGTTCTCCATCCTCCTTGATTTCTTCAAATCAGCTCCTCCCATTCCCACATCCTCGTCCATAACCATCATCGTCGTTGAATCCACAGGTGCCGGATGAAAAGACGACACAGAATTCGAGGCGCGAAGAGAGGAGATGGTGTTGTCGGAAGCGCGAGTGACGTCATATAAAGTGCGATAAGGCTCAGGCGAGATGCTGAAGGCGTTAGCGAAATCGTGCGGAATCATGGATTGCGAAAGTGGAGTCAAATCGTCCACGTCAGGTAGTCCGTTTTCCCACTCCGAAACTCGCTCATCGTCCACGTCATCACCGGCAGCGACAGTAGAAGCAGATGCGTCGCCGTGACGGCGATACTGAACGACGTCGTCTGCCATCGGATCTGGAGGAGTTTTGGGGTTGAAAAGGATTTAGATATTTTCGAGGTTGGCGTGTAAACATCTTCGATTCTGAAGATATTTCCAATTATTAAAATTAAATATATTTTTATATTTATTTATAGGTTAATTAATGTCTGATTGGGTGTAGAGCTGGCAATAAAGTGTTGATAATTGATTTGTTTATCCACTAAAAGGATGCTGACGTGGTCTCCTTTTATCTTAGAGATAATAAAGCGGCTTTGGGCTGTAAAGAAAAGCCCAAACATGTTGGGCTGAGTCTTGTACTGATGTCAAATAAAGTTTAAGGACGACACTGGATCGTTTAGTGTTTAAGTTTTAGAGTTTAGGTTTAGGGTTTCATGACAACAAGGTTGTGTATTTCATATGATAACCAAGAACTTCATGGTTTTGTTGAACAAGAAGGTTTGCACTAAACCATCTTCTACAACCAAAATAGTCTCACGTATGTACATCTCATGTTCCTTTAGAGAACTGGAGCGGGAAGGATCGTGTAAATAATTGGTGGATGATGTCATTCTATACAAAAGCACGCCATATCAAATGTAGAAATATCTTCTTCCATATCTTCTTTACAATGAATAATCAATCAGCGCGAGATATTAATATTATAAACCCATTCAAGAAAATTTATTCCCGTATGATTTCTGGTAACTCATGATGCGGGCAATTGGGAGTTGGACCAATTGATAATTTTTTTGAAGGAACAATTGATAATTTAATACTGTCTGTAGGGATGGTTGTAGTTGGACAGAGTCGATCAATCAAAATGATTCCAATTTCCACCAGGCCAGGCAGCCGGCCAATAAAAATAGACTAGGACCATATCTGTACAACCATGTTCAAGCACCTTTAATATATATCCTCTAGCCAACCCTAGTTGGACACTTGGTTGTTTCTTGCCTCAAGAATCTGAAGATGTTGGACACCAAATAGCAATTAGAATGGGAAAGCAAAGTTGAAAACGCCACCATGAATTCAAATGAAGAATGTAGTAGCATGTTATCTATATATTTAATTAGCTGCCAGATAATCGTATCTTTATCTCCCCCTGATCTAATTGATCATCAGAGATTGAGTTCTTGTTTTTACTTATCAAGTTTTATTTAATATTAAATACTTTCACTAGCAGGTCTAGAAACATTTCAGCTACTTATTCTGATTGATGAGTTATATATAATATTTGGAGACACTAAGTCAGGTTAATTGCGGCACGTCACTGTAATTTTCTGGTTAAGCCTGTTCTGTTTTGTTCATTTTAAAACACAGCTATACAACACTACAACTAAAGTCGCCTTCTGTGTCATTATGCCACTCTCTATCTTCGCTCAACTACAACCCTAATGCATTATATATTTATTATCAATACGACTGACAATTAGGTTATTGTTGCTTTGCTCACATGCAACATTAGGTCATGAAGATATTTATGTAGGAGCGAGATAGAGACATATAGACAGATAAAATTATACAGAGACGTCGAGAGTGGAGGAGCATGAATGTGGAGTACAAGATCACCACGTGTGGATTGACACATTAATGGATCAGACAACACTATATTCACTGCATCGGTCAACTTTGACCAGATGGTTACACGCGTACGTGGCATATATTTGAATTCTGACACATTTAGGGTTGAATAAGCATGCATACACTTAATACTTCTAAACGTGGATAGATCATGCATAGATAACAGTGGAGAGTGCGGCAGTAATATAAGTTCGAATGCCTTGGGAACGTAGGCATTGCCAGGTAGCAGCGCTGCGCCAGCTAGCTCAGGATGACACTGTTAAATAGGAGTGACGATCGATCAGTCCAGCTCTGCGTGTTCCTAGCTGATGTGCGTGTGCATGCTAGCCACAACTCTTAGGGCTGCACTCGGTTTGAGAGAAAATAATTTTAAGTTTCATGTGCAACTGCAATTTCACGTGAAATATATGGAGATAGCATCACCTAAAACTGCACCAATAGCAACATGAGTTATGTAATGCAAACCCTTGGACATATGGAAAGAGAAAACCTCCCAAGTTTCCCTCACCGCACGACCCAAACTCGTGTTGCAACACGTATGTCTGTTTATATTGTGCTTCAATTCCCAACTCTCCAGGAACATATGCACCACGATCTTCGTTAAGTAACTTAAAAGATTCAGCCACACATGAACTCTTCTTGCTAGATGTAATAGTACCCATACTAACACTCTCTATCTTACGCACATAATAGCCACTACACTGGAACCCTTTTAATCACTATTTCCAGAAGAAATGAATGAATTAAATACGTATATGAAAACTCTTGCGCAGTTCAGATATTACATAACATGTGTGCATGTCAAGCAGAATTTAAAGCAAGAAATCAGGCATTCTCAATTTAGGAATCATGCTTTTATGAAATTCTTTACCATATTTAGGTTAACATGTGTCATTGTTTTGTCGATTCTTACGACCTTTTTGTCCAAAATATCTGAACCCATTTTCTCACATCATCAATTTTTTATATTACCTTTACATCAATGATTACTTTATACTAACACCAATAGGTTTAGTTGGCATTCTTAAACGCAGTAGCTTCAAGTTTTAGAGCCATAAAAACGTAACCCGGCATGTGTACGCTGGATTTGCCACGTATCTATGCACTTTGAGTAATGATCCCCCAAGTGAGAATATGTATCACAAATCGAATATTATAGTAAATAAATTAAGTTAGAGAGAGAACGGTGGCTAGGTGTAACACCTACATATGTCGACGGGATAAATATCTTCTGATGAAATCAATTTCTTTAATTTAGGGTAAGGTCTTGCCCTTCAAGACCACTCTATATAAACAAGCACTACATGATCTCTAGTTCTCACCAAAGCCCGTGACCTAGCAATACGCACACAACCCTCGAGTACATATGCACAGCTATTTGTTCAACATTCATTAAAACTCTTCTTCTACTGATCTCTCACTGTACAGTATGCACCACAGCATGATCTTCACCATAACTTCAGTGCTAGAGCCTCTGATCATTCTAGTGTCCTTACTACTTATTATTCGTCGTTGGATACACTATAATAAGCCGGTGGTTGAGATGAATTGCCAGAGGCTACAGCTACCTCCTGGTTCGATGGGGTGGCCTTACATTGGCGAGACGTTGAGACTCTACACTCAGAACCCCAACACGTTCTTCACCACCAGACTCAAACGGTACAACGCAATCTTAGTGAAGTAGTTCTTTAGTTTATAATTGTAATGTCTAAATAGATTGATTATATGGTTCTTCAAGAAGAACTGATACAGCAGTTGAAGGAGTTTCTTTGCGTACTGTACTTGTTTTTCTTTGCATGCGTAGTATGTAGCCAATGTTGATTTTACCAATCATCTCTCTCTAAATCTAACTATGCATGTCGGTCTCACACAGTTATGGAGATATATTCAAGACCCACATATTAGGGTGTCCATGTGTTATGATCTCCAGTCCTGAGGCAGCCAAGAGTGTTCTAGTCAGCAGAGCCCATCTCTTCAAGCCAACCTATCCACCAAGTAAGGAGAAAATGATAGGTCCACAAGCACTTTTCTTCCACCAAGGAGCTTATCACTCCAATCTTAAGGCATTAGTTCAGTCTTCCTTTCATCCTAACAGACTCCGAGATTCGGTTCCCGAGATCCAGAGGATAGTTCTTGCTTTTCTTCGCACTTGGGGAAACTGCACCAACACGATCAACACTTTACAAGAGATGAAAAGGGTTGGCATCCTTCATACCTTTCCCTAGTAGTCACTTCCACCATCTTAAAATTAAGATTGTTCAGCCAACGACTCTATTAACCTGCATGCATTATTTTTGTAGTATGCGTTTGAGGTAGCAATGATATCAGCATTTGGAAGTAACAGCAAGGAGGAAGTGGAGGTTGAAGCAATTAAAAATTTGTACCTCCAGTTAGAAAAAGGCTACAATTCTATGCCTTTAGATCTCCCTGGAACTCCTTTTCACAAAGCCATGAAGGTTAAACCCAATAAAAAACTGAATGATTTTTTTATATAAAGAAAACAAAGATCTGTGTTCATTTTTTATAAAAGTCTTTGGTATTCATATTTGATGGGTGACTTATATAATTTTTCAGGCAAGAAATCTTTTGGATGAGAAATTGAGGAAGTTTATTGAGAAAAGAAGAGAAGCTGGTGAAGATGGTGGCTTGCTTGGAGTCTTACTGGGAGCTGCAAACAGCAAAGACAACAACAACAATCTTAGTGACTCCCAAATTGCTGATAACATTATTGGTGTCATTTTTGCAGCTCATGACACCACAGCTAGCATCCTCACTTGGATCCTCAAGTACTTACATGACAATAAGAGCTTGCTCGAGGCTGTCCAGGTGATTAAGTTGAGCTAATTCTTTAGCTTCTTCAACACAAAAAACTAAAATCATCATTGCTTAATGATTTTACACAAAAATGGTATACTTAAAAAGATGGTGAACTAATAAATATCTCTGAATTTATTTTATCTAGTAAATTTTTAGGGTTTTTGTGTTTTTCCTCTGAATTGCCTTTTCTTCTTCAAATTTTTCTGTTCATGTTATCAACACCTAGTAAAAATGTAAAATTATTACACTTAAAAGGGACAGCCAGTGGATTGATTCATGGACAAGAGCTTTCGTGCGACGTCATTAACTAAAAAATTTCCCTGCTAAATTAAATATTAATCTTTTCATCTGCAGACAGAACAAGAGGACATTAGATGCAAAACACTAGATGAAAATCGAGAACTTACATGGAATGATACAAGATCAATGCCCTTCACCACCAGAGTAATTAAAGAGACTCTTAGATCAGCAAGCATACTATCTTTCACTTTCAGAGAAGCAGTAGAAGACATTGAATTTGAAGGATATTTCATACCTAAAGGATGGAAAGTTCTACCTCTTTTTCGAACCATTCATCACTCTCCTGATTTTTATCCTCAACCTGAAAAATTCGACCCTTCGAGGTTCGAAGCTCCTCCTAAACCACACACTTACATGCCATTTGGGAATGGAGTCCATTCATGTCCCGGAAGTGAGCTTGCCAAGCTTGAAATGCTCATCCTCCTCCATCATCTCACACTCAATTACAGGTATTATTATTAGTTGTCACTTCATTGCTAGTCATCAATTTTGACATGTACAAATAGTAACTAAATAGCTCTCATAAGTCAAAACTGAGACATATCATAATATTGTTGCATGCAGGTGGGAAGTTGTAGGAGATGATGATGGAATCCAGTATGGACCATTCCCAGTGCCAAAACAAGGCTTACCTATAAGACTTGTCTCAATTTCAAGCCAGTAATGAAAGAGGCAAAATAAAGAATTGAGCCTCAATTGCATTAGCATTTTTGTTCAACGGGGTGACCACCAAATCCCTGTTGAGTTTTATGTCTCAACTCTATATTTCCAATTTCAGTGTCACAAAAAGTGTCCTTTTGAATTTGGAGTCTTTTTTTTTGAATTTGGAGTCTTGACCCTGAACAAATATCACTGCTTGCAACCAATTCATAATATCATTTTTATTGTAATTAAAAATTACACAAACCACCAGTTACTTACATTCAAAAAAAATCCTAAAATAAAAAAATTGTGAAAAAAATGAAAAACAAAACCATCGAATCCAGATTCTCAGCAACCTGTTTTGTTCTTCTTCGTTGTTGAATCGATCGAATGCGACACGGCCATCATCAGCTTTCTCCATTTCACCTCCACACTCAAAATGTCCAGCTGTTCATCCGATTTGTATAAAGTTAAGATCTTTTCGAAGCTAGGTCGCGCCTCACAATCAAAGGTACCTCCTTTTTCTTGTATGTAATGTTTTTTGCGATTTAGATGATGAGTTTTTGTACTTAGTGTAGAAATTGATAAAGGGTAGTAGGAGATGGGGAGTTTTAGGTCAATTGCGGAATCGATCAACTGGGGAGCATACTGTGATTTTGAGAAGCTTTATTGCTTCTTCTAATGGAGCCTGTTATAAGTTCAACTCCAGCTCTAATGTCAAGTACCTCCTTGCCAATCCCGCGATTCGCCGATTGTTTTCTACCGAGTCTCCTAAGAAGAAAAGTAGGTATCTTTATCTTTGGGTTGTTTGAACTTATGGTATCATATTGGTTAATTATTTTGTTCTAGGGGGCATCCCAAATATGAGCTTAAATCGGACTCCAAAGGTGAATGTTTTATATATTCTGTTTTTGCACAAGAAGTAGCGGCCTAGCGGTCAGCCACTCGGTCTCTGGTCCAAAGGTGAATGTTAAATATGTGTTTCGTATCGTACTTATTGGCATAGTACTGGTTGATTATTTTGTTCTAGGAGGCTTCTTTTTTATAGTTTTTCTTGCTGCCTTCTAAAGTTTAATTAATGTTTGCGTTCAGAGGAATCGAGTAGCGGTGACAAGAATACTTTGCGAGATTCTTTCATGAAGACGTTTCAGAATTTTATCACTCTTTTGACTATTGTGCTTATTCTCTCATCCTTCTCATTTGGTCCCAAAGAAGAACAAGGTGATGACTTATGACAATTCTGATCATGAAAGAAATGATAAATTATTGTAAGTTATATTTTTACAACAAATGCTTCATTAACTATTTATTATGATATGATGTTTGCTTGTTTCTTTTCAGATTAGTTTCCAAGTGTTCAAAATTAAACTTCCCCGGGGGAAGATGCTTATGAGATGACGAAGCCATGCAGCAGCAAGACTGTGATTATAATAGACACTGGAGTCAGGAATGGGTAGCCAAGGCATACGAAACACAGTATAGCTGATTGAATAGCACAAGAAACAAGTGGCAGAGATCGCAGAGCTATTGCTTGAAAAGGAAATCCTGCACCAGGATGACCTGCTACAAGTTTTGGCTGAGCTGCCTATCAAGCAAACTTAGCAACAAACTATGACGTTTTCAAGCAAGGGTTTCGAGCAGAAGAGGTTATAAGCACCAATGTTCCATCCCCAGCTGCCCAGCAGTAGCTGATGAAGATGAAGCGTCAACTCCATGTATTTGCACATTTCAGACCACAGCACTGAACTCTTGCTGTGACCTGCTGACACTAACCTTAAAAACTTGTACATTTAGTCAAATATTCTTTTACACTCCACAAGAAATATATTTTCAAAATACATATTCTCTAACTTTTTTGAATGGCATAATTCTCATAGTTGAAAGTGTTTTTAAGTGTCCATTTTCACTCATTCTTCATGTGGAGAAAATCACACTTCAAATAAAATATCAAATTTATATTTTCCATAAATCATTCATGTTTTGATTATATCTCCTTACTGGAATCTGATTTCTTGCATTTCCCACATTACCAATAATTGAATATTTGTTAACAATAAAATTCACCAATTTTGTATATTATCTGCATTAATTACAATACATAAAAAGGAGAATTATCATGAGCAAAAGTTTCTCCAGTTTTACAATCCATAATATAGAAAACTGTGATTTTTCATGATTACCAAAAGATTTCACCATATCAAGAACATTTAATTCAGCATACATTTTCCAGCCCACTATATTTAACTTCACCAACCTCACTCTCCATATCCTCCATTTATAATCTACACACATTATCATTCTGTTCTGCTTCTGCATTGCTCTGTTTTGTTTGACATGGGTGTCAATAGTAGAGTGATGCACATTGCCTGCGTGACCCTTCTTCTGTCGTCGGTTTCCGTCGTCAATGCTAAATTTCTTGGTCCGTACACCGGCGGTCCGTGGCAGACTGCTCATGCCACTTTCTACGGTGAAATGGATGCTAGAGAAACCATGGGTACTTGCCAACACTTTCATCCTTCAAAGTTAAATTTTTTGTTAAACTTTTTGTGTCTAGAGTTGAGTTTTCTAAAACAATTGATTTAAATTCTGATGTGTCTAGTAGTAAAACATTTGCTTATGTTGTTTGATTTTTTGTCACATGGTTCCTAAGTGTAAGGTCACATGAATTAATTTACTGTCAATAATTTTTTCTGTCGATCAGGAGGAGCTTGTGGATATGGAAACCTGTACGAGACGGGTTACGGAGTACAAACAGCGGCGCTAAGCACGGCCTTGTTCAACGAAGGCTACAGCTGCGGTGCGTGCTTTGAAATCAAGTGCATAAATAAGGCTGGCTGGAAATGGTGTCTTCCAGGAAATCCTTCTATTTTCATAACAGCTACTAACTTCTGTCCTCCGAACTGGGGTATCCCTAGTGATAATGGTGGCTGGTGCAACCCTCCAAGACAGCATTTCGACCTTGCTAAACCAATGTTTGTCAAACTAGCACAATACAAAGCTGGCATTGTCCCTGTCCACTACCGCAGGTATCCATTCCAAGTCACTGTTCAATAACTTTATTAACCGAAAAGTATTTATAAGAAAAACTTCATGGCATATTTCAAGAAATGTGATAAGTTGTAATTCAGTTTAGTTCAAAAAATGCGCGCTTTTACAGTTTTGCTATGTTTAGTATTAATGTAAATTTTCCTGCATTAGGGTACCTTGTCGAAGGAGGGGAGGGATGAGGTTCACAATGAATGGCAACCCATGGTTCAACTTGGTTCTGATAACAAATGTAGCTGGAGCAGGAGATATCCGCAACGTGTATGTCAAGGGATCACAAACTGGATGGATCCAGATGACAAAGAACTGGGGACAGAACTGGAACTGTGGTGTAAAGCTCGTAGGACAGTCGGTATCTTTCAGAGTTCAGACAAGTGATCGTAGAAGATCAACTTCTTGGAATGTTGTCCCAGCTAAATGGCAGTTCGGTCAGACTTTCACTGGAAAGAACTTTAAATTCTGATCAGTCATTTCTATAAGGGTTATTTACGGCAAACCACCCGTAAAATCTCCTAATTTTCACCGAACCACCCGCTTGTTTCTTTTTTTTAAGGAACCACCCTTAATTTTAAAACTTAATTGGCAAACCACCCAGAAGTAACTTAATTGAAAAATAAGGATTCTAAATAATAATTTTTAGCGTATATGTATGTATTTTTGGAACCACCCTTATTTTTCAAAAAAATTTATGATTTTTTTAATCATATATGTATTTTTAGCGTTTTTAAAAGTTTCTTTTTATGATTTTCGACAATTTACCCTTCGGTTAATTAATTAAATATGTATTTTTAATGGTTTTAAATTTTTTTAGCATCAAATATTTTTTAATGATTTTTTTAATTAGTTATGTATTTTTTCGTGTTTTTTTAACTTTTTCTTATCATTTATATTAATATTTTGATTAGACTAAGTTACTCCTGGGTGGTTTGCCAATTAAATTTAAAATTAAGGGTGGTTCCTTAAAAAAAAGAAACAAGCGGGTGGTTCGGTGAAAATTAGGAGATTTTACGGGTGGTTTGCCGTAAATAACCCTTTCTATAATGTTATCGCCATTTGCTAGTTTTATTCGAGTTTTCTGTATATCTTTCCTGTTTTTTACTTGTGAATAAGTCATCATGGTAACAACAAAACATGAAACAAACATTCATTTTTATTTGCATCAAAAAATGCAGAACTTTTGTTCTAACAAAACAGGAAATAATTTCTAGCTACAAAAAATTAAGACGGGACATTCGGTCAGGGTTACGCTACCGAGTTTTTCCTTCTGTGAACTTTTTTAGCTGCATTTTCTGATTTAGCCTGTGAAGGAACTTCAGCACTTCGTCCCCGACTTATTTTGGTTTGGGAAAGTAAGGTTTCATTTGGATCATAAAGCTTTTCTAGTAGATTCACAACTTGTTCCATAGTGGGTCTGAGCTTGGCTTCGGTTGAGAGGCATCTGAGTGCTAAAGTAGCTGCGCTGAGGGCC
>QZGG01002092.1:0-44986 GCA_006409495.1 Sedum album | reverse complement strand
GACCTCGGCTCTCTGTTTCTTTATCAGGTGGCTTGGACTTCAATGTTGTTTTGGTGCGCCACGGGTATCATCTTTTGGTTGGCGGCAACATCTCAGAGTGTGCGTAGGAGTGTCTAGGTGTGCAGTTTTGTCTCTGAAACTTGACTTGGTTTTCCTACCACTAGCCTCATCTGATATTCTGATTCGGTTGATAACGTCCAGTCTGATCTTGCATTTCTTATCCTGGAGGGTTCACGATTCCGTTTCCAACATCAATACACGCTTTTGCGTTCTCATAAATGGTCGGCCGAGCAACACGGTTTCTCTTGTTTCAGTATTTGGCTTGTTCATGTCGACTACATAAAAAATCTGCTAGAAACTTGAGTCCACCGACAATGTGTCAAGACATCCTCACTTTACCCTTTGCTTCGGTCCGTGAGTTGTCCGCAAGTAATAGACCAATATCAGTTGGTTCAAGAGGTCCCATTTGATGATGCGGAATACAACGAATAAGGTAGCAAAGTTCACAGAGGCTCCTAAGTTTAGCATGCATTCGCTCGCAAATGTATCTCCAATCAGTGCATGGAATAGTGAAAGTTCCGGGATCAGCAAGCTTCTCTGGTAAGTCCGGAGCTAAGCACAACTCCAGCATGATTTCCTCATTCTGCTCTAGTGGACAGGAACTACTCGCGTAATACTGGTGCGGACGACTAACTCTTGTTCAGCTCTGCTGCGCCATCAGTACGGCGCGTGTCAACTGGTGCGCTCGTCTGTCTAGTTGTGGCGCGTCCATCCGAACCATGTTGCAACTTCCTTTGGGTTTTGAATAACCTGAGAGGGCAGATTGCCGTCATCAGCCTTAGTTCGTTTACTACAGTGGCAATCTGAGTGAGCTGCTTTTCTATCAACTTGAACCGTTTATCATTCTGTCTTCATTCTTTCGCACCATCTCAGCAACTGACCCACAATTTTCTTCTTGATGACTTCTTTGGTTATCTGGTTGTATGTGTTGGTCCTTCAGCGCGTTTGTGCGGCGGGTGTAGGAAGTAGCTGGCGCGTAAGGTCGCGCGCTGCAGTAGGTGCACTAGGTTGCGCGCGCCAGTCGGCGCACGGTCTTTGGAAATTTTGCTCGTTCTTCTAACTAAACCTGTTCTAAGCTAATCCAAATCTAGGTTTGTCCTTGGCCTAGCCTGACCATTATTCCATTCTCCTACTGCATTAACATATGCGTGTTCTTCGAATAGGGAAGGGCATGCGTCCTGTCAGATGGTCTGTGGCGTGACAGAATTCGCATGGTCTAGTATCGGCGCTTTGTTTTTCATCATCAATTTCTGCATCATATCTTTTTAACTCCTTGATTTCTCCAGTAACGTCAACTTGATGCAATGATCTGGCGTGGTTGTAACTGTAAGGGATACTTGATATCTGACTTGGTCCGCAGTATCTCAATCAAACTTCCAAACATCCTCTGGGTACATATTCCTCACGTTGCCTCTGCGCAAGCATTCAACAACCTGAGTTCCATCTCAGTTAATCCATTAAGGAAATTCTCAATCAGTACATAATGCGGGAGGCCATGGTTTGTAGCAGTTCGCCTCTAGTTCCTTGAACCGCTCATAGTACTCAGATAACGACTCTCCATGCAACTGCTTCGGCGCGGCTAGCTCTCTTCTGAGTAGTGACACCTTAGCCGCAGGGTAGAACTTATCCAAGAACCGTTCCTGCAAACTCGGGCCACCTCCTTATTGAACTGGGTGCTAGCCCCATCAACCATTGCCTAGCTGCATCACATAACGAGAATGGGAAAGCTCTTAATTTCAGCAACTCTGGGTCCCGTTCCCATTCTCATATTCTCACAGATGGCCGCGAATTCTCTAACGTGTTTCACTGGTTCTCACTAGCCATACCAATGGAACTTTGGTATGTAGTGAACAAGCTGAGTCCTCAGTTCGAAGTGACCATCAGGAGGCAGCACGATGCACCAGGGTTGGTTAACAGCTTGAGGAGCAAACATCTCCTTATGGTGCGTCGCGCCCATAGTGGTACGCGCGCGACAGGTGGTGGCGCGCGTACGTCCACATTTATTGTTCACTGGTTGTCATGTCTTGGCAGTTCAGCATCCCCTCTGAACTCTAGGTCTCTACGTAGTTCTTCTTCTAAGTGCGTCAAGTTCAGCAGGGTGTAAGCGAGCAAGACGTTATCGGCGTTACGCCCTGGTGCGTCTGGCGTGTTGTCCATGCGTCTGCCGATCACACTATTCTCGCCAATATCTTCCATGCACAGAACAAAAACAACAGCTAGATTAAACATAACTAATTTTTTTGGATTTTTTATATAATAAAAACAAAAAGTAAATAAACACTAAATACGAAAAGAAAAGAAAAGAAAACTTCTCTAGCGCGTTCCCCGCGCAAACGGCGCCAAAATTTGACGAGACGTCGTTGAGTGCTGCAAATTTGTCCCGGCTTCTCCAACTAGTATAGGTCTTGGTAAGCTTCGATATCCACAGGGAATAGTCATCTTTTGGTCTACAACTAAAAGATTGGGGTTTGTAAGTAAACAAGAAAAAGAAAGAAACTGTTGCGCAAGTGAAGCTGGCGCACAATCAGAAAGTAGTCCACGCAAGAAGTTAATAAATATGCAAGAGATGAGCTCGGTTCAGATTCTTCACTATGAATTTCCATGTTACATTGGTTACTAAAGATACATGATATAAAGTTCAAAGCCAGTTAAGGTCCTGTCACAATTTAATTACCTACACATACATTCGGTCAAGGTCCGTATGATATTATTATTCAATTCTAGTCTAGTCAACCACGAATCCGGTCAAGGTAGCTATCGACTATTCTAGTGTTCCCTCTATCATTCACAGTCACGTACTTCTGATAGTTTAACTATAGATAACAGATTTTACAAGTAAGTGATGAGTGTTAGAAATGTCTATTTTAAGCCCCTACTTTCATGCTTATTTCATATGATTTAATGTAAAATATATTACTTTTGATACTTTGATTGATGTTTCAGGTCAAAAGCACGTTTACACTTTACGAAGGAGCATAAATGGAAATATGAGGAAAAGCACGTGAATTCGGCCTAAATCAGACATAATTGGAAGCATTTCTGCAATTCTTAGACCGAGTGCACTAAAGTACCTTACTCGAGCAAAACAGCCGAAGACTCAAGTTACTCGACCGAGTAAATACTGCTCGAGCAAGTTATCACGTGACCAAGACCCTTCGTATGGATTATCTCCATTAACTCGAGTGATTTAATACAAGAAGATAAGGAAGACCTTTCATTCCACCGGATTTAATGCAAAGATAAGCTTAACTCTACATTTACTCGGCCAATTTATGAGGAGTTAAAGCAAGACCTTTCATCACTCGAGCCCTTGATTGAACTCACTATATAAGCATCACAAGACTTCAAAAAGTTGGCTGCTGCTGCCCGAGCTACCTAGGGGGCTGAAATAATAAAGTGATTGATCTAGTCGAGTAAACCAAGTGAAGAAGAGAAGGAGCCGAGAGAGCTCGGAAGACCGATTGAATTATTGAAGATTATACAACCAGATTTTGTACTCGAGATAACGAGGAGAATAGCAGCAGCATTGGAGCTCGACCGTGGATCATCAATCACTGAGAATTTCTAAACTTTACTCTTGTTTTATTTACAATCGTTTTACTTTACAATCGTTTGAACATGTTTGCATTATCACTCGAGATGAGTGAGTAGTTCTCTTATGATGAGGATTTGATGAATCTCTAATGCTTATGAATAACTAGAACATGATTATTTAATTTATATGAATCAATTCTTGTATGATAATTGCGTGTGTTGAATCATACCCGAGCTTAATCTTCATAAAATAGGTGTCCTGACAAAACATCTAGAAGTGTAGGTCGGAGTAGTATATCTAGGGAGGACCGAGAGGTGAACTTAGATTTAGGAATCAATACAACCATTAGATCGAGTATATTAGCAAAGCGAGAGCAGCGAGTATATTTGGTGCATGAATGTATTGACGTATTAAAAAGCGATTGAAGACTAGTGATTGAAATTCCAACATTCGAGAGTGAGGATTCGTATGCTAATGCTACTCAGTCTAAATTCTATAATATAAATCCAACATTCGAGAGTGAGGTTTATATTATCATATAACTATGCATTCTAGATTAAATTGTCATCAAGAAGGAAATTCATAACTATAATATAAATCAACATTCGAGAGTGAGGATTTATATATCTTGTTTGAGTGAAACCATAAGTATTAGTGGAGGATTCTCATCCTTGTCATAGTTTTTAATATTTGATAACAAACCTTTTCTTTAAATATTGCCTTTTGAACATTGCCTTTGAATAAAAAGACGCTTAAGAACTAAAGTTAAAGCTAGTAATTGAAACTAAAGAATTAAAAAGCTAGTAATCGAGTTTGAAATATAACTTGATTCCACTGTTCCCTTGGGTTCGACACTAGGTCACCCCTAGTTCTATAAATTCTTTTGAGTTGCGTGTTGGAATGTTTATTCACTATATTGCACACGTCAAAATGGCGCCGTTGCCGGGGAACGGTGTTTAGTTTTTAGTTTTTAAAATCTTTCACTAGTTTAATTTTTAGTTCTAGATTTCGAGTTACTCGAAATCGTAAATATAATAAATATAAAAATAAAAAAAATAGTAGTAGTAATAATAAAACTTTCATTTGCTTATTTTTCTAGCTATTACTAAAATTCATCTTTTTGTAGGTGAATGCAATCAAACTCTAAAGCGAAGAAAAAGGTGCAAGTGGACGTCACAAATTCAAGTTCTAGCTCTTCGAGATCTTCTAGACCTTTAACTTCAACTTCGTGGAATTTCCTTTGACAATACCGAAGAAACCGAATCAAAACACTTACTCGACCAGATATGGAAAATCTTACTCGACCGCAAGGAGCAGCTCGAGCAGGGGCAGAGGTCGAGCAACCAGCCGAGTACTACATAACTCCAACCATTGGAAGTTATGATTCTCCAATTCACATTCCACATGAAGAAGGATATGACTTTGAACTTCGAGGAGGACTCATCCAAATGATCAAGAGTGAATCATTCGACGGATACGGTAACCCTCACGTTCATCTTAATAATTTTACTGAATTATGCCGTACGTATAAATTTGCAGGAGTACCTAGAGAAATAGTTTACATGAAGCTATTTCCATTTTCTTTAACCGATGGAGCGAAAGATTGGCTTCAAGGACACGAGCCGAACACATTCAAGACATGGGACGCCTTAGCCAAGCTTTCGTAAACCAATACTTTCCCCCTGCAAAGGTAAAACGTATTAGGGATAGAATTAACAAATTTGTGCAAGCAACAATGAATCTTTTTATGAAGCGTACGAACGATTCAAAGGACTTCAACGCGAATGTCCTCATCATGGATATAACAAATGGGAATTGTTGTCGATGTTCTACGATGGAATGGACGAGAATAGTCGATTACGCATGGATCAAGGAAGCGGAGGAAGCATCATGGGACTACCCGCGAGCGAAGGATTCAAGGTTATAGAGAAACTCGCATGGAACAGCCACCAATGGGGTGGAGACCGAAACCATCTAAAGAAGGAGGAACTTGAGCCGAGTACGAATTCAGTCACGAAAGCCGACTTTAATAACTAATAATCTTCAAAAACCGTTAACTCTTTAGTGCAACCCTTTCTAACCTTAACTTAGATAAGAAGAAAACACAATCAAACGTCTACGAGGTTAGCGAGCACACTGAAGAAAGGCCTAAAGGAGGAGAAGACGTTAGCTACATAGCTCGAGGACAAGGATCCTACGTACCCCCTCAACAAAGGCAGACTAGATTCTACTCAGATTTGAAACCACCATACCCTACTCAAGGGTATAATAACCAAAACCCAGGTAAGTCTCAATACTACCCAAGAGACCAACTAGAGGAGACTACCCGAGCAACCAAGCCTCGAGTCAGAACTATGGCCCGAGCACAAATCAGAATTTCAACCAAAGGAAGGAAGACAAGAAATCCGAGGAACCACCTTAGCGCAACTAATGACTCAGATGATAGCTACTCAAGCACAACAGAGCAAAGACATTCAGAATATCTTTGAGGAATCCGACAAGGAAAGCCGAACAGAAGATGCTTGAGACACAATTTGCGCAACTCGCTTCAACGCATTCAAGGAATCCCGGAAAACTTCCTTCTCAACCCGAAATAAACTCAGCCGACTTAAGCGCTATCACTTTGAAGAGTGGTAAGGAGCTTGAAGGACCAAGACCAAAGAAAGCACAACAAATTCAGCCGAGCAAGATGAACCGAGTAACACTCAGCAGCCCGAGCAGGAAGAGGAAGCCACGGACAAGGAAAGTGAGCCACCTTACGTAGCACCACCACCTTACGTTCCACCACTTCCATTCCCAAACAGACAAAAGAAGGTAAAAGAAACAGCCGCATTCAAGAAGTTTGCTGAAATTCTCGGAAAGCTTAGCATCACTCTACCATTTTCAGAGGTAATTTCTCAAATGCCCACCTATGCTAAATTCTTAAAAGATATTATAACTCATCGTCGTGAATTATGTGATGTAGACCATATTGCCTTAGGACCTAATTCTAGTGCCGTAATACAACGTAAGATGCCTAAGAAACAAAAAGATTATGGTTCATTCACTATACCGATCGTCGTAGGAGATATAGATATTGATGATGCTTATGTGATCTAGGAGCAGGAGTTTCCATATGCCATTTATTATATGAAAAATTAGGAATAGGAGAACTTTCTAGCACCACTTTAATTCTTAGACTAGCTGATAGGTCTAAACGAGTACCAATTGGTGTGTTAGAAGATATGCCTGTTAAAATTGGAGAATTCTATGTTCCTGTGGATTTTTATGTGTTAGAAATGGATGATAACCCTATGCCGAAATTCCTGTTATTATGGGAAGACCATTTTTAAACACAGTCAAGGCATTGATAAATTGTGGCGATGGTTCAATCGAGTTGGACCTAGGTGAGGACAAGGTAAAATTTTATCTTTCAAAAGTGATGAAAGCACCTACTTGTTCTTTGGATTGTGATTTGTTTGATGCTAATATTTCAAATAGTGATATAGTTGATATTTCCGCGCTAACATTTCTTGAAAGTGAAGGAAAGAAAGATGAAAATATGTCGAATCTCATGGATGAAACCGAGTACTCGACCGAGTCATTTTCGGTCGAGCAGAATTTGATCGAGCAGAACTAACCGAGCAGGAACTTACAATCATAAGCAACTCGAGCAAAGGTAATGAATTTGGTCAGGAATTGAAACCTCTTCCACCAAATCTAAGGTACGAATTTTTAGTTTCAGAAAAATTTTCGCCAGTAATTATAAGTGCTTTGCTAAATCAAAATGAAACTATGAAACTCATGCATGTTTTACGTACACATAAAGATGCTATAGGACACTCTATAGATGATTTAAAAGGAATTAGTCCCGACGTATGCATGCATAGGATTCGTTTATGCGATGACGCAAAACCATCTAGGGAGTTTCTTAGGAGACTAAATCCCAAATTAGGTGAAGTTGTTCTGAAAGAAATAACAAAACTTAGAGATGCAGGAATCATATACTCGATCCCCTATTCAGATTGGGTTAGCCCAATCCACGTCGTTCCAAAGAAAGGAGGATTAACCGTAGTTAAAAACGAAAATGATGAATTAATCCCCACTAGAACCGTAACCGGATATAGGATGTGTGTCGATTATAGAAAACTTAATAAAGCAACTAAAAAAGACCATTTCCCTATTCCATTCGTGGATCAAATGTTGGAAAGACTTTCCGGGCACGAGTACTTTTGTTTCCTCGACGGGTATAGTGGATTTTTCCAAATACCTATCCACCCCGAGGATCAAGAGAAGACCACGTTCACATGTCCATATGGAACGTTCGCGTATAGAAGAATGCCTTTGGGTTATGCAACGCTCCGGGAACTTTTCAACGGTGTATGATGTCCATTTTCTCCGAGTACCTCGAGAAGACTATGGAAGTTTTTATGGATGATTTTTCAGTTTACGGGGACTCGTTTGACGATTGTTTATCGAATCTATCCAAAGTTCTAGCTCGATGCATTGAATGGACCTAGTTCTAAACTGGGAGAAATGTCATTTTATGGTTCAAGAAGGAATAGTGCTCGGACATTAGTTTCAAAACGAGGAATAGAAGTCGACAAAGCCAAGATCGAGGTGATCGAGAAGCTACCACCGCCTAAGGATGTACGAGGTATTAGAAGCTTTCTCGGACACGCCGGATTCTACAGAAGATTTATCAAAGACTTCTCGAAGATAGCAAAACCACTCACAAACCTTCTCGCTAACGATGTTAAGTTCGTGTTCGATGATAAATGTCATGAAGCGTTCGAGACGTTAAAGAAGTTACTCACAACCGCCCCGATCGTTCGAGCACCAAATTGGGATTTACCGTTCGAACTAATGTGCGATGCAAGCGACGGAGCGATTGGAGCATGCCTCGGACAGAGAGTTGATAAACGTCTTCATGTCATTCAATACACGAGCAAGGCACTCGATGCAACTCAAGAAAACTACACCACAACCGAGAAGGAGATGTTAGCGGTAGTTTACGCATTCGAAAAATTCAGACAATACCTCGTTGGATCAAAGACCATGTTTACTCGGATCACGCAGCACTCAAATACTTGATGAAAAAGGACGCAAAACCAAGACTTATTAGATGGATCCTTTTATTGCAAGAGTTCGACATAGAGATCAGAGACAAGAAAGGAGTCGAGAACGTAGTAGCCGACCATTTATCTAGACTCGAGACTACCTTAGAGATAAAGGAAGTGGAGACCCTATCAAGGATTCATTCCTAGGAGAATACTTGTTATCCATAGACTCAGCTCAAGACAAAGACCCTTGGTACGCAGATTTTGTGAATTATCTTGTTTGTGGAACGCTACCACCAGAGATCACGTATGCACAAAAGAAGAAATTTCTCCGAGACGCTACTCGATACTATTGGGACGAACCTTATCTTTATAAGTTAGGAGTCGATGGCATATATCGTACGTGTGTAGCAGAAAAAGATCAACATAGAATCTTACGCGAATGTCATTCTTCATTCTCGGGAGGACACGGATCCACATCCAAGAACAGCTGCTCGAGTATTGCATCGGGATTCTATTGGCCAACTATTTTTCAAGATGCTCATAAGTATGTTCAATCGTGCGACGCTTGCCAAAGATCGGGAAACATCTCGAGGAGAGATCAGATGCCTCAGAAGGGTATACTCGAAGTAGAAATTTTTGATGTATGGGGAATTGATTTCATGGGACCTTTTCCTTCATCTTACGGAAACAAGTATATACTAGTAGCGGTTGACTATGTGTCTAAGTGGATAGAAGCCATAGCCACACCACATGCGATGCCAAGTCCGTAAAGAAATTATTTAAGAAGATCATTTTCCTAGATATGGTGTACCTCGAACTATCATTAGTGACAATGGAACGCACTTTAAGGAGAAACAACTCGAGAAGATGCTTCGAAAACATGGAGTATATCACAAGATTTCGACACCTTACCATCCCCAAACCAGTGGTCAAGTAGAAGTTTCAAATAGAGAGATCAAAGCTATTTTAGAAAAGACCATTTCAGGAGCAAGGAAGGAATGGGCGTCGAAGCTAGATGACGCACTATGGGCTTATAGGACAGCCTACAAGACCCCTATTGGTATGTCTCCATACAAACTTATCTTTGGAAAAGCTTGTCACTTGCCGGTAGAGATCGAGTACAAAGCCATGTGGGCTATCAAGAAGATGAATTTCGATAGAGCTGCAGGGAAACACCGTATTCTTCAATTACATGAACTCGAGGAGATACGCCTAAACGCCTATGAAAGCGCGAGAGTCTACAAAGAGAAAACAAAAAAGTGGCACGATAAGAAAATCATTGAGAAGAGATTCACAGTAGGAGACGAAGTGCTACTCTACAACACTAGGTTGAGATTATTTCCGGGAAAATTACGTTCCAAGTGGTCCGGACCATTCAAGATATCTAAAGTTTTTGACGACGGACACGTGGAATTATTAACAAGGAAGGAAACACATTTAAGGTCAATGGACATAGACTGAAGATTTATCATGCTGGAGACCAATGCTATCTAGTAGAGCAACTCAATCTCTATGAGGTCGGATAACTAAGAAGTGGAGCATATCCTCTCGAGAAGGGATCCTAGCAAAGGACTTCTCGAGTGTGTTTCTTTATATGAAGACACGGCTACGTCCTTGCCAGGACGTTAATCTAGGCCAGTAAGTATTTATTTTTCCGCATTTATTTTTCCGCACTTTATTGCTTTCTAGAGTAAGTAGTATTCTTTAGATTAGGAAAAATAAGTGTGGGGTAGAATATTATTTGGGAAAATTCCGGGGTTAAATTCTTTCACTCGATCGAGTAAACCACCAACTCGACCGAGTCACGACCCAAATTAATATAGATTAAACAATTTAAATGAATTCCTATTTCATTCGATCGAGTAAGATTCTTACTCGACCAGATCGAGTAAGATTACTCGACCGAATTAAAAAAAAACTTAATAAATCGTTTAAATAATTTAATCCCCCCATTCGATCGAGTAAAAATTTTACTCGACCGATCACACCACCCAAAAACAAAATAAAAAATTATAAATTAAATTTAAAAATCATTGGACCAACTTGACCAATTAAATTTGGTCATATAGGAAATTGTTCTAATTTAATTAGACCAATTTAATTGGCCCATTGGAAATTGGTCCAATTTAGAAAACCCTAAACATCACTCGACCACCTTTACTCCACCTACTCGACCGCTTCAACATCACTCTCAAGATCCAAAATCCCTAGCCACCGATTCACTCGACCAAACCCTCAAACCTAAATTTCTCAACAATGTCGAGCGGACAAGGATCAAGCATGGGAAGAACAAAGACCCTAGCAAGGAGATTTACGGTTTTCAACCCGCTCACAACTTAGCTTTAGGAAACCATTTCAAGACAACGGCTTACTCAACTTTTTTGGCTCGACAAGAAGGAAGTGGTAAGTTCCGTTGCACCTCACAAACCTACTATGATTGAGCTTGGAATTTATGAGATTGTGGACAATATATATCAATGCCGGTTTGATCGAGTGGGAGTATTTGATGGGGAAGCCGACACACCACACCTTGTGACCGAGTTCTTCACAAGTTTTGAACCGTTTATAATGATAATGAGTGTGTGTCGTGGGAGTTTGAGATTAAAAAAGAATTCAAGGAGGAGAAGGAGTATATGGACGGAGAATGGTTCTCTCCCGGAGGTGTTATTCCATTTTGCACGGATGAGATGAGATTGGAAGTATGGAGGAAGCTAACCGGTATGCGAGAATATGACCCTAATTGCTCACCCAAGTGCCTAACGGATGGAGTATGGAAATACATCCATCGGATTATTTCTACGAACATCAACACTCGTGTTGACCAAGGTGCTCGGTATCTCGGGAAGACTTGGATTTGATGTACTTCATGGAGCGAGGAGACTCCATTGATTGGTTTTATGTCTTCACCGAGCGGTTCAAGAAGATGATCAACCCTAAGGAAAAGAGTAAAGCACTCGGTTGCTCATCTTTCATCACTTGCCTCGCGGAACGCTCATATTTTATGTTTAAAAGCAAAGGAGATTTTAGACCGCTCGATACCGCCCGTTTGGTCACTATGACGTTGATGGATAGGAGGAGCAAGGAATGGGTATGTACAAAGGAAATGCCCAAGCGCGCTGACCGGAAAGGAAAGAAGAAGATGAACGAAGGACCGAGCTTCGAGTGGGAAGAGTGCTAGGAAAGCCTCTTTTAGTTGTTTATTTGTGTTTGTTGTTGAAACTCCTTGGACGTACCATTTGCGGTACTTTGTAGTCAGTAACTTGAACTTGCGCGTACTGTTTTCTTTGTCATTTACCCTTAGAATCGCCAAGTTTTAGAGCGCAAAGTGAAGCAAAAGGACATTGCTTCACTCGACCGAATCTATGGATCATTCGGTCGAGTAACATACCAACACTTAAACAACTCGACCCAAATTAGAAAAATCAGATTTTAACCAAAGCCCACTCGAGCACTAGCCCAATTCTTTCCTAAAAACAAAATATCTCGAGTAACCTAATAAATATTCATAACTTCCATATATTAAATCCTTGATTAAATCTTTGATTAAATCTTTGATTTAATATTCCATTATTAGAAACCCTTGATATACAAATATTTATCACACTTTATTAGGTAAGTAAATACTCGAGTAACCCTAGAGCTTCCAAAATTTATTAATATAAGAACCGATCGAGTAGCATGGCATAATCACCATACTCGACCGAATCTACATACTCGAGCAACATGTCTCAATCCAACCTACTAGCCAAAAACACCAATGCACCTCCCAAAGAAGAACTCATGTTGAGTTTGTTCACACCTATGACCCATCCTACCCACCAAATTTTGACAACATAGACCATGCACGAACCTATGAAAGATTATTTGAAGATGCAAACCGACTCAAGCCTTTAGTGAGCTCGATAGCCCTTCATGACAAGACAATGCAAAGCCTTGGCATTAGTGCCAAAGTTTATGACATGTTTAACCGAGCTGCACTCGATGTGGATGTTGTTTTCAACAAGCAATGCTATAAGGAACTTGTCTATGAGTTCATTGCTTCGTTTGAACCTGTGGAAGGAGAAGGTTTTGCATATGATTATGAAGGATGGAAATTCAGAATTCAAGATTTGGATTTTTATTGGACTCGACAAGAAGCATATAGACATCTTGGATTTCCTGAAGGAGGACTTTGTCACTTGGCTACGGAACAACAAAGAATTCAGATTTGGAAAGACATTAGCCGCCAAGATTTCATTGGAGACTACCCTTCACCATCCTCTATTAAGAATCCCGTTTGGAAGTACGTGCATCGTCTGATTGCTACGAATATTAATTGCCAACCCGAAACTGTTGATGTAGTTACCCGAGAGGACTTGAACATTATGTGGGCACTCGACCAAGATGAACACATCAATTGGTTTGATGTGTTTACAACCATGTTCAAGGGTATGCAGCAGGCATACTACTCTTCACAGTACGTGGGTTGTACTTCATTGATCACTAGCATAGCCATCGGTTGCCAATTTATCTACCCGAGAGATACACAGAATTTCGAGAATTGGACTTTAACCTGTTAAGGAAATTAGCATTCTAGCCAAAAACCCGCAGATTGGAATTTGCCTATAAGGAAGTAACTGAGGAAGAAGACCCCTCCGAGAACGCGCGCTCGGTTGGGAACTTCAATGATACAAGCAAAGATAAGGGTAAGGAAAAAGCTACCTCGAGCAAACGCAGTCCAAGAAGCCTAAGAAAAATAATTCGGGTATTGAGTGGTATGAGGTTCGTAGGGTGACTATCAAAGAATTTCGCAAGTCGAATGGAGAACCAATAGAGATCGAGTCTGATGAGTGATGATTAAACCTTATTTCTTATTTCTTCTACAAATAATCATGTCTTTGTTTGGAAAACAAAGTTAGAAATTCAATAAAGAAGAAATTTATCTCTTACCAAATTTTAGGGTTACAAAAATAAATTCAGAATTAAAACACCTTGAACAAAAAATAAACACTCAATTAAATTCTGAATTTTGGCCGAGCCCACTCGACCAACTAAGAATGTCACTCGACCGAGTGAACCTAACTTAAACCGAAATTAAACTCTTCCATCCGGTCGAGTCATCTGGTTCACTCGACCGAATAACTATTGGGCCATATCACCTTAAACATTAACACATAACCTAGCCCAACTACACAAAACAAAACCCTAACTCGACCGAGTTTATTTATTCACTTAAGACCATATGGAGAGTGGTCGAGTTAAGGAAGAACAAGATAGAAGTTGTGAAAGAATAGGAACTTTGTTTGTGAAGGATACCGATCACCACCTAGACCTATATTGCATCACTCGACCGAAGAGACCGCTCAAGACGACGAAGAATTCGTAGATGCAGAGGATAACGTAGGTGACAACGAATAGGTCAGATAATGAACAACTTCCGAATCCTTGGAAACACCCGATATCTCGCGAACAAACAATCAACAAAATCCATAAAAAAAACAAACTTTCGCAACTAGACCACACATTGATCGAGTACTTGACATTTGCACTTGTTTGAACATTTTAAATTGATTATCTATCATATTTTTCTTTGTTTGTTATATAATGACAAATCTTTGTTAGCATTGCAAGAATGATAGATGTGCAGCGCATTGGAAAGTCAAGATACGAAGAAAAATGTCAAGAAAGAAATACTCGACAACCAGCTAAGTATCTCTACACCTTAATCTTAATTTATTGCTTAGGGACTAAGCAAATTTTTAAGTGTGGGGTGGGGAGTAGTATGCATACAAATTTTCATGATATATACATTGCATACTTTTAAAAATTTGCATACATCCTACTATTTAAATGAAAACACGTTGAAAAATGTCAATTAAACATGCTAAATAAGATCGAACACTTAGATTAAAAATGTTTGCTGAGAAACTCATGAATTGAAAATTTTTGAATTGAACGACTTTCATGATAGAAAATTTATTTCTTGTGACTTAACTTAAGAGCTTGCCTAGTTTGATTTTTCTTAGAAATTTTTGACATAACACCTTGAGAAAAGCAAAGTTTTATCCAATTTCATAGAGGAATATTTTGAACGAACATGGATAATATTTCATAAAGCTATTGTATTGCCTTTAGGTGACTTAAGCATATCTCGTAATATATGGTGCATTTGTTGTAACACTCGAGTTAATATTTTGGCATCTAGTCAAGTCTTAAGTGTGGGGTTATCCAATAAAGTCGAGCATTTGCCGAGGGTTAGGAAGGTAAGTTCCCCCTTGAAAGTATTTGTTTTGCAAAAAAAAATATAGAAAAAATGTATAAAGAAAAAAAAAAAAAAAAATTAATTCGTTTCCCCACTTAAGTCCTTGCTGTTGCCTAAATAATTTGCGACTCGAGTGAAGCTGTCGAATGATAACCATTGAGAATTGCTTAGGGACGATCCTTGTACTTATGTACGTAGGCATGACATGCTTTTGAAAGAAAAATTCATGAAATATGTGGTAATCATCCGGAATTCCTCTACTCTTATGGATTACGACGTGCAGTCTAATTCTTGGGCAAGAATTCTTGACCTTGACCTTATGGACTAGCCCTTGCTAGCATAGGTGATTGGTTCGGTGAGACTCCTCTTGAATATTGTGTTTTACTTTGTGATTTTCGGTGTAAGTTGGGAATGGAGAGAAGGTCAAACCAAGGTTAGTTTCTTATTGCTCGAGTTACTTTGAAATTTATGACTATCGTGATTTGAAGTGATTTTCAATTATTTTTCATGCCATGAATGATCAGCTATATTTTGAAGTGTTTTTGATTAAAGAATATTGCAAAAGAATGTTTGTTGAATTGACTAGCTATGTAAATGAATACGATGAATGGATGTTGTGCAGGATTTGTGAGTATTCCGTTATCTGAAAACTCTCACGAGACTAAAACTCGTCCGCTAGGGCAGCCTAGAGGTTTAAAGGCTTAATGCATATGCTAAATGCATTCGTGATTTTCTACGACAGTGAACTAGGATTAGAAACTTTAGAAATCTCAGGAGTAAGAAATAAGCTTAATACTTGTTCGGGACGAACAAGGATTAAGTGTGGGGTATTTGATCAGTGTTAGAAATGTCTATTTTAAGCCCCTACTTTTATGCTTATTTCATATGATTTGAATGTAAAATATATTACTTTTGATACTTTGATTGATGTTTCAGGTCAAAAGCACGGTTTACACTTTACGAAGGAGCATAAATGGAAATATGAGGAAAAGCACGTGAATTCGGCCTAAATCAGACATAATTTGAAGCATTTCTGCAATTCTTAGACCGAGTGCACTAAAGTACCTTACTCGAGCAAAAACAGCCGAAGACTCAAGTTACTCGACCGAGTAAATATGGTGCTCGAGCAAGTTGTCACGTGACCAAGACCCTTCGTGTGGATTAGCTCATTAACTCGAGCCATTCAATACAAGATTTAATACATGAAGATAAGCCAAACCTTTCATTCCACCCGGCCATTTAAGATGAGAAGATAAGGAAGAACTCTACATTTACTCGGCCAATTATGAAGGGAGTTAAAGCAAGACCTTTGAAGTCACTCGAGCCCTAATGAACTACACTATATAAGCATCACAAGAGCTTCAAAGCAAAGTTGGCTGCTGCTGCCCGAGCTACCTACGGGGGCTGAAAATAATATAGTGATTGATCCGATCGAGTAAACCAAGTGAAGAAGAAGAAGGAGCCGAGAGAGCTCAAGATACCGTGTGAATTATTGAAGTTTTGTACTCGAGATACCGAGGAGAATAGCAGCAGCTTTGGAGCTCGACCGTGGACCATCAATCACTGAGAATTTCTAAACTTTACTCTTGTTTTATTTACAATCGTTTTACTTTTAATTGTTTGAATCATGTTTGCATTATCACTCGAGATGAGTGAGTAGTTCTCTTTATGATGAGGATTTGATGAATCTCTTATGCTTATGAATAACTAGAACATGATTATTAAATTTATATGAATCAATTCTTGTATGACTTTTATGTGTGTTGAATCATACCCGAGCTTTATCTTCATAAACTAGGTGTCCTGACAAAACATCTAGAAGACTAGGTCGGAGTAGTATATCTAGGGAGGGGACCGAGAGGTGAACTTAGATTATTTAGGATTCAATACAACCATTAGATCAAGTATATTAGCAAAGCGAGAGCAGCGAGTATATTTGGTGCATGAATGTAATAATAAGCGTATTTAGACAAGACTAGTGAACTTCCAACATTCGAGAGTGAGGAAACTCTAGTTGAGTAGATGTTTAGGTGTGATTCCAACATTCGAGAGTGAGGATTCGTATGCTAATGCTACTCAGTCTAAATTCTATAATATAAATCCAACATTCGAGAGTGAGGGTTTATATTATCATATAACTATGCATTCTAGATTAAATTGTCATCAAGAAGGAAATTCATAACTATAATATAAATGCAACATTCGAGAGTGAGTATTTATATATCTTGTTTGAGTGAAATCATAAGTATTAGTAGAGGATTCTCATCCTTGTCATAGTTTTTAATATTTGATAACAACCCTTTTATTTAAACATTGCCCTTTGAATATTGCCTTTTAATCACTGCTTTTGAACACTGCCTTCTGAATAAACAAGACGCTTAAGAACTAAAGTTAAAGCTAGTAATTGAAACTAAAGAATTAAAAAGCTAGTAATCAAGTTTGAAATATAACTTGATTCCACTGTTCCCTTGGGTTCGACACTAGGTCACCCCTAGTTCTATAAATTCTTTTGAGTTGCGTGTTTGGAATGTTTATCAACTAAATTGCACACGTCAATAGGTATTGGAGAGCACCAACCACACTTCTATACTTTGTAGCATCTGTGGCAGAGAGTAGATCACCACTATGCAAAGATAATTTGTCACTTGGCAGCATAGGAGTAGGAACTCCTTTAGAGGTAACCATATTAGTTCGGGACAGGAGGTCTTGAATATATTTGTGTTGAGTTAAAACGAGCCCAGTGGATGTATGATGCACTTCAACACCAAGAAAGTAACCAAGAGCACCAAGATCTTTCACCGCAAAATCAGATTTAAGTTGTAAAAGAAGGCGAGTTGTGGCCGATGATGAGGAGCTAATAATTATGATGTCGTCAACATATATGAGAATATACATGTGAATGCCCCCTCTGTTGAAGATGAATAGAGAAACATCAGCCTTAGAAGCCCGAAATCCCAACTGTAAAAGTGTGGAGCTTAAGCGAGAAAACCAAGCACGCGGAGCCTGTTTAAGACCATAGAGAGACTTGTCCAATTTGCAAAGATGAGTAGGATGATTCAAATCCACAAAGCCCGGTGGTTGTTTCATATAAACATCCTCACAAAGAACACCATGTAAAAAAGCATTTTGAATATCAATCTGTCGAAGAGACCACCCCCGAGATACAGCAAGAGACAGCAAAAGTCGAATAGTAGTAGGTTTCACCACAGGGCTGAAGGTATCATCATAATCAACACCATATTGTTGCTTAAAGCCCTTTGCAACCAACCGCGCCTTGTAACGATCTATAGATCCATTTGGTTTGTGTTTCAGTTTGAAGATCCACTTGCAGTCAATAACATTAAGACCAGCACTAGGGGAACAAGGTGCCATGTTTATTCTTGACAAGAGCCTGAAACTCATCATTCATTGCACGTCGCCAGAGAGGATGCGCTAGTGCTTCTACATGAGAAGACGGTTCTGCAGCTGGAGCTCGGACAACAGAATATGTAACTGTCCCATCAGTACGAACTTTTGGACACTTTATATTGTGTTGAAGTCGTGTTCCGTACGTATGGACTGGAGGAGTTGTAGCACTTGCTTCAGATTGATGGATAATAGTTTGGTTAGGAGGTGATCTCGTGGGAGAGGTAACAAGTTCCTGAGGTGAAGACTCACTATGGGTAGAAAGTGGAGTGGACCCCAAAGCTACTGAATCATGTTCTGTTTCTGCAACCTGGTCACTTAGGGAAGGCAATGTTGGCACTATTCCCAAAGGTGTTTCTTGTGTTAATCCAACTTGTGATTCTGCATCCAAAGAATTAGCAGGAGACAAAATATGCATATTATTAATGTTCAAATTAAAACTGCCACTATCCTGGGAAGACTTACTTTCAGACGAAGGACTAGTGGAGAAAGGAAATATTGATTCATCAAAAACAACATCACGAGAAATAAAGACACGACCAGAATCCCTATCAAGACATTTGTACCCCTTATGAAGAGAGCTATATCCTATAAAAACACATGCTTTAGAGCGAAAAGACAGTTTGTGTTTGTTGTAGGGTCGGAGGTGTGGCCAACATGCGCAACCAAATACTTTTAACATAGAGTAGTTGGGCAAGACTTTGAAAAGACGTTCTAAAGGGGACAATTTATCAGTGACCCTGGTGGGAAGTCGATTAATAAGATATGTGGCTGTTAGGATGGCTTCATCCCAAAATTTAATAGGCATGGAAGCATGAGCTAAAAGTACAAGACCTGTTTCAACTATGTGACGATGCTTTCGCTCGGCCGAGCCATTTTGTTGATGGGTATGAGGGCAGGAAACACGATGTGCTATACCAAGGGGCCGAAAAAATTGATTATGGAATTTTTGGTACTCCCCACCCCAGTCCGACTGAACACACTTAATTTTTGTATCAAGAAGTCTTTCTACATGTGCCTAAAACTCTAAAAATATGCGCTGAGCATCAGTTCTATCACGCATCAAATAGATCCAAGTAAATTTGCTAAAGTCATCAATAAAACTGATGTAATACTTATAACCACCAACAGAGTGAGTTGCAGGACCCCATACATCAGAGAAAACAAGTTCGAGAGGTGAGGTGGAACGATTAACCGAATTTTGGTATGGTAATTGATGACTTTTGGCTAACTGACACGCATTACAAACTGAAGGAACTCGACTGCTCTCTAACAAATGGAAGATTATGAAGACTCAAAAGTGACCTGACAACTTGAGTAGAGGGATGACCGAATCGAGCATGCCACTTATCCGAGCTTGCGGTGACACTTACTAGGGCATGTTTAAGGGACTCAACATCAGATTGTGTAATAGGATATAGGCCGGACTCACACCTTCCTTTCAGGAGCAACTTCCTCGTTAGTCGATCCTTGATAAGAAAATAAAATGGATGAAATTCAAAGAAGACATTATTGTCACGAGAAAGCTTATGAACAGAGAGAAGGTGTTTAGAAATTTTAGGAACATGAAGAACATTTTGTAAAGTAAGAGGACGAGTGGCAGTATTAATTGAAACATGAACCAATATGCTTAATTTGCAAACCTGCTCCATTACCGACTTGAACTGTTTCTCCCCACGATAACGTTCATGCAAAGCCAAACGATCCAGATCATTTGTTATGTGATCAGTAGCCCCTGTGTCACTGTACCAATTAGGATCCACTTTGTAGGAGAGTTAGAAGCCACAGCAGCAAAAGGTGGCTCACTTTGATATGATTCATCCATACGATGCCAACATTTGATTGTTGTGTGCCCTTCACGACCACATATTTGACACTGGGGACGTTTAGAACCATCACGAGCAGCAAGGTTAGGTGGACCTCGACTCCTACCAGGCTGACCACGGCCGCGGGAGCGACCACGACCACGAGTTTGTTGTTGGCCACCGCGCCCTGCATAGTTTGCCGATGCTCCAACGTGAAGTTGCATCTCAGCCTGATGTTGGAGTTGGCGGGCCTCAAATGTCATAAGATGTGCATACACATCGTCGAGGGTGAGCACCTCACTTTTGGTTGTGATAGAGGTAACAAATGGATCATAGTCTGACCCGAGTCCAGCTAAGAGATAGGCGATAACTTCATCATCACGGAGAGGAGCACCGGCTGCAGCCAACTCAGAGGCAAGTCCCTTAACCTTGCGGAAGTAGTCGGAGGCAGAGAGATCCCTCTTCTTGGTGGTGGCAAGGTCTATTCTGATTTGGACGGCTCGAGCACGCGTAGCGGATGAGAACATACGTTGTAGGGTGTCCCAAGCTTCTTTTGAAGTCTCTGCAGACACCACATCTTGAAGAACTTCCTCGCTCATTGAGGAGAGAGACCACTAAGAACCTGTTGGTCTTGGTCATACCATCGGTCATACGCCGGGTTGGGTATGAGACTGACACCCGCAGCGGTCGATGACTCTACATGCTTTTCTGGTGTCGGCTTGGATCCATCTATAAAGCCCATAAGCTTCGTACTCCGCAAGTATGGGAGGAGCTGGGCGCGCCATAGGAGAAAATTATTTTTATTGAGATGAATGGTAACGGCCTGGTGAATTGGAATAAAAGCAACGTTTGACATTGCAGTAGGATTGGAGATGGTGGGGGAGGTGGCGGGGGAAGAAGAAGATGGGGTAGACATGTTTTTCAAAGAAAAAATAATGGCTTTGATACCATGTTATGATATTGGCGCAGGATGACCTCGTAGGGTCATCATCTATTGAATATATAGATGGTGATGGAATACAAACAGAGTACAAGCGGAAAGAGAGGAGACGCAGCTCCATGAATAGAGACCGATTCCTATTCTGTGTTTAATAGGACTCACATATTTTTAACATTTCTTAAGAAATCTGGATTTGACAAAACCGGATTCATTTAGAAATAAGGCAGCCAGCGTTCCACATAGAGGTGTTTTCAACCAATTTTTCGATGCTAATTAAGAAGAAAATGAACTTTCTCTGAAGAACTTGTTGCCTGACTCAGCTTTCAATCAAAATAGGACGATTCATCTGACGTAGCTCATGTAACTACAGTGCCTGCATGAGTTTAGTGAACTATCTCGGGAGTACTACAATGACATTGCACTTCCAAAATTGGTTAGCAGTATTTTATAAAGTTTTTGTAACCTCGATGGATTTTTTCATAAAGTTTTCATAATAAGTTTGGAGCACCTTAAATACCAAGTGGAATCAATGTACTGTTGGAATACGATGGAGTTTTGTTCATTTCAATTCTTCAACTCTTTGAAAGTTAATCTTGTTGTATGGGACATGGAAATCTGAACGATTAAATTTGTGTGTATGAATTGGTTTTGGATCACACAAAAAAACATGCCATTTTAAGTTTTTATGTTGTCAAAAGAGCAATATGAGGAATGGTTCGATCAAAGCTTTAGTAATCCATCGTACATGGGATATCATACCATATCCGGGGAGTGAATAATGTTTCTTTTCTATTACCTTGGACAGACAAGCCTCCCCGACCTCCCGACATCTCTAAATCTTTCACTTTCATTCGACATATTTTGTTTGTGTTGGCCTACAATATAATGTATGGCTTACATATGAATTCTCTAAAATGTAAATTGGTAACTTCATTCTAGTTTTGAATGTTGATTTTGGTTTGTGTGGGTTAGAAATCTCTTTAAAGCTGAAATTCATATATCTCAGGGTTTTCTTTAAAGATTATTCTCAAACTATGCTTTTGAGCCAAACATGAAAGATATCTTGAAGTTGATGAATGATGCTTCTTCGCTACGCCTGCAATCCCATTTTTATATTTAGACTTATTAGATCATCTTGTGATAGAACCGTATTTTGTTTGCTATAGTTGACCAGCAAAATGGTTGGACTTGTGTTCTTAAACTGAAACTGGATGCAAAAAAATTCAAAGCGACAAATTAGGTACTGCATTCTTCATGTGTTTATATTTTGTGTAGTTGCTTGTTTCTTGTTTTAAGTGGGTTCTAGCCTTTCAACCTCGAGACTCACATTAAGAATCATTGGGACATAATTTGGATTTGTGAAGCTTCCCTCCGAAGAGTTTAGTAGGATTTATTTGCATGTTTGGAAGCTGAAGAGCCCTATTATTTTTGTGTCACACTGGCTTCTTAATGGTGGAAACTGTCATTGTTGTTCTACAATATGCCAAAAATATAATTAAGGAATTCATAAAACCACGTAAGAAATAGTCGTTTAAGATACATTAAACGACTTATATGTATTGTAAGTTGTGAAAGAATCCTTTTCTGACTAACAGTAAGTGACAAACTTAATGCTACTATTATTGATGCGACAACCCATTGTTTGTCGCGTTAGTATATTTTTTAAATTATATTATATCGCTGACAGAATAATAAGTTACGTAAGATTTGTAAATTATAAAACCAACTTTAATATATGTAAGTCGCATAACAATTAATTGTAGATTTAATACAATATTTTTTAACAGAGCTACCACAAATGATCGATTTCACTGGCTTTCTCTTTAGCTCAGTTCCTTTTTTATGTTGATAAATGTGACAGATTTTCTCATGGGATATCATTATTCAAAAGTTGGAAATAGTTTAGGTTCGTACAATGATTATTAGTTACTTGTTATGTTTTGAATCTTCTTAGGGTATTTGATAGCTTCACTCCCTAATTACTCATTATAGTTGAAAATTCAAGTATTTAAATGTATGTAATAAATTTAACTTTTTCTATGATGGGAAAATTTCAGGCTGGAAATAAAATTTCCAAGCGGGATGTGAAATATTTGTTAGAGATGTGAAAATTTCAGGCGGGTATATGCAAATAGCAGGGTTTCATTCTTCTTAATTCATTTTTCAAACTCATTCGCACCAACTCAGTTTCATCTTCCTCAAGCTCATCTCCATCACCTCAATTTTCATGTTTCTCAAACTCATCTCCACCAATCCTACTTCTCACAAACGTATGTTTTACTCATTCACTTCTTCATGTGAACCTTCATCATTAGCTATGAACCTTAATCATCAAACTGCACAAGATCATCAATCAAAACCACTTGCATATGTTGCTGCCACATTTGCTAGGTCAAAGAGCCGCCACATTAGCTATTCGATGTCATAGTGTTGAAGGTGTGTATGTTGTCCAAAGTCAAGTTGATGGATAGTCAAGTTGTCGCCGCATTATCTTTTTATTGTGTACTATATTGATATCACTTTTGTAAAACTTGTGATTAGTGAAATGCTCTGAGCCTTTGAGACTTAATGTATTTGTAGAATTTGGCATGAGTTCAATAAACTTGCAGATTTGAAAATGAAACTTTTTAAGCACGTAATGATTGATTTAGTTTTGGTCTTTTGCACTGTTTTGTAAGTTTATTAGATTATAATAACAATCTGATAATTGTGTCACTTAAGACGACAATCTAATAGGATTCCTATTTTATGCGACAAGATGTGTTATGTCATAAAGTACAGATTATAAGATGCGACTAACATGTTTTGTGTTAGTCGCTTCTGGGTTGCGACTTACGTCATGACCTCCAATTGGGTGAGACAAATTGTCATACGTTTTACTTAGGTACTAAGCGACATTTTTTATATGTCACGTAAGCGTATTTCTCACGTAGTGCTACTCCAATATTTGTAAGTCATGATATCACAAATATATGCGGATGATATTTTGCACATACAAATCTCAATAAGAAATTTATGATTGTATAAAATACTGGATTTTTGATTACCATGACATCCACCATTCGCAATTACTCCAAAGTCCAAGATGATTATGTTTCCCTCGTGCTCGGTCTGTATAATACCTAATTGCATATATTAAATTTTTGAACTAGACAAGTTCTCGCAAGGTGGTACTTGCTCCATATATAATATAGTTGAATTTTTTATAGTCAGATTCAAAAGAAAATATTTCCTTTTTTGATGAATTAGTGCATGCTGATGGTTACCAGTTGTTGAATAATAAAGAATGTCAGCTGTCAAGTTGTCCCACATCGAGTAATTGATTGGTAATTGCAAAGTATATATTGGGTCATGAACCATGACCTGCAAGTTGACTTTTGGGTCAAACTGGGGATTGGTCCAGTATGTACTTGGAGTTATTCAAGCTTTGTGCTTCATGTTATCATTGATACTTTATAAGTTGGATAACTTCATATCTCATTATATATGCTTGGTTTGGCTTGGTTTTATGATTGACTAATAGACTCACTTTTATTTCACTATCTTGACATCTTTGTGAGTTTGGGTTGTGCCACAACCAAGCATACTTAAGGGGAAAGCTTATGGAGCAAATGATGAGGAGCATACTAGTCTTCCTTCACACGAGAGAAGTTTCTTTACCCTTCTCTTATGCTTTACTTGATTGCTTAGGGATTAAGCAAAATTTTAAGTGTGGGGTGGGTAGTATGCATGCATTCATACTTTTAATGTTTCATTTTATCAATCATTGATCACTTTTGAGCATAGACACTTGCTTGACACATCACTTTCATCCTAAATTTTTGAAGATACTTGAAAATATGTTTGCTAAGTTTAAGAATACATTTTTGAAATTACTTGTGATTGTGGTTTGTGAAGTTTTCTCATTGATCATAATGATTTAAGATGATTGAAGTTCCTAACTATTGCATCATTCTCATGAATTGACATCTATACTAGCTTGAATCATTTGATATTAACATGCTCTTTCTTTGCATAATGAATAAGGAGGATAAGGTAGCATATACAAAAAAAGCATGATGTATCATAGAGTTTCTTGCTTGCTCTTAGGTGACTTTAGCTTTAATTTCATAGCTTATGTATTGACTTTGCTTGCTATGTGCTTGATACTTGATAATTAGACATATTGTCAAGTTTTAAGTGTGGGGTTGACACCAAAAGCTTACTCAGAAAAAAAATAGAAAAAAGTTATGCAAGTGCCGAGGGTTAGGAAGGTAAGTTCCCCCTCGAAAGTACTTGCATGAACTCAAAAAAATAGATTATTCAAGTGCCGGGGTTAGGAAGGTAATTTCCCCCTCGAAAGTACTTGAATAAGCAAAAAAATTAGAAGAAATAAAAGAGAAGCTAGAATGTAATCCCACTTAATCTTGACTTTATGCCTTCTTATATTTTAGCATGTTTGCAAGTTTTGTCTATGCATTTGCTGATTGAATAACTTAAGGATGATCCTTGCATTATTTGCATAAGCAAGTGAGAATTTATGCATGATTCATCATTTTATCGTCTAAACTCCTCTTCTCTTATGGATTATGGCATCTAGTCAAATACTTGAGAATGAGTTTAAATCATGAGCCTATGGACTTGCCCTAGCAAGCATAGGTGATTGATTAGACAATCCATTATGTGCGCTAAATTTCTCTTTACGATTTATGCATTGAAATGTAGTAAAACGGTGAATTTGGTGATTGCTAGTTAAGGTGTCAAGGCTTTGAATGTTTGCACGTGAAGAATGACATGATTCTTGAAATGTTATGTGACATGAGTCAAATGCACAATTCCATATCTTTTTGAGCATTAAAATGACTAACTCTTGCTTAGCAAACACTTGATTGGTATGCATTGTTAATGGATGATTGTGAACGGGATTTGTGAGTACTCCCTCTTGGAAAACTCTCACGAGACTATAACTCGTCCACTAGGGCAGCCTAGGGGTTTAAAGGCTTGATGCATACGCTAAATGCATCCGTGATGCCTACGAAAGTGAGTTAGGAGTAGTGTTAACTTGCATTTTCATTTCTTAGGATTTTTGAGCTAGAATGCTAGGATGATTGTTGCATGATCTTCTCATCCTTATGAAATGCTAGCTCATTGAAACTTCCATATATTTTGAGCATTCATACTTCATCATATATGTACTTACTTGTTCGGGACGAACAAGGATTAAGTGTGGGGTGTTTGATAGCGTGCAAATATACTAACATTTGAACGCATCCTACCTTTGATTCTTGTTTGTTTTCGATTAATTTATGAAAGAATTGATACTTCTTATGCTTATTTTAGGATTTATTCAAGAAGTATAACATGGAGCTATCAAGTGCAAAAGAGAGCAAAAATGGATTAAAGTGCACAAAAAGAGCCAAAGGGGTTTGCTCTCCCTAGTAAAAATTTGCTAGGCCGAGCAATGTATCAAGGTTGATACAATAAAAATCAGCGGGTTCTCCTCTCCCCGAGCAGAAATTTTGCTCTCCCGAGCAAAATTTCACACTTAGAAAAAATCTGCAAATCCTCTTTGAATTTTGCTCGCCCGAGCAACATTTGTGCTAGGAAATCTCCTCGGCCGAGCAAACCAAGAAGGAACCTCATTTTGCTCGGCCCTAGGAAGATACTACTCGGCCTAGGAGTCTAAAAACCCAGATTTTACTCCATGGTATAAATAGGATTCTAAGCCATTTTTGGATCCTTGGAAGTTCAAATATTCATACACCTAAAGAAATCCTTGGATCAAAGATGATGAAGTGGAGATGAAGGCTTGAAGATCATCAACATCTCCTAAGCTTTTCTATCTTTACTTTCATTATCATGTTGTTGATTTCCATTTTGAATGCTTTGTTTACATTTGTAGTCATGTTAGAGTAGTTGTTCATGTGATTGGGGATCATATGGATCCCCTAGGATTTGGATGATGTTTGTATACTCTTTCTATGCATTTGAATTACATTTTAGTTGAATCTTAATTGTTGTAGTTACTTGTTCATAATGATGCATGCCAAGTGTTTGACGAAATGCCTAAGTGTGTCAAAGTGAATTAACTTCCTATGATTTGATGACGATTGAACCCTAGGATGTTAGTAACTATATCAATGTTGCTTTGAGAGTAAATTGTGCGCGAGAGCGACAATTCCTCTTGGTGATAGGCTAGGTTTGGTGTGAGTTTGAGTGCCTTTCCAATAGAGCGAGAGCTTGAGGTTGTGCACTTGAATTCCATGTGATTCAATAGAGCGAGAGCTTGAGAATTGAAACCTTTTAGCGCGTCATCTAATCTCCAAGGATGGAACGAGAGTTGAACTTGGAAGGATGATGCGTAGCCATAAGAATTCAAACTAATTGTGATTTGTGCTAGTAAATTGAGTGTGTTAACTCTCCTATATCCTAGGGGTGAAGTAGAAGTCCTTGATCACTTTCTTTACTTGCTATTAAAACCAATTCAATCTTTATCTACCAATCCCCCCAATCCTTTTATGTTAAGCAAACCTAGGTAATTCTTAACTAGCAAACCTAAATTGCATGTCAAAATGCCAAGTACATACTGGACCAATCCCCAGTGTAATTCGATTTTTTCAGACATGGTTGGTTATTTTCTACATACCATGTTGGGCATACAACATTGCTGAAAAAGGCATAGGTGTGTACGTATCACTATCAGCCATGTCTTTAGTTGATCAGTAGAGCTCATCTTGTTTTATTTCCTGTTGTGTTGAAAGTTGTATGCATTTTAGTGCATAATATCCGCAGTTCTAGCTAATGAAAAGGAACTGTTTATTTGATAACGACAAAAAGAAGAAAAAAACTTGATGAGTCAAGGTTTGGAAAAGGAAGAAAAGAGTAGGACAAACCACAAGTTTTAACTATTAGTCAAGACAGTTGCTCTCCAGTTGTCAGTAAGAGCCCCAAGCAGGCTGTGATGATAATATGGAGTCAGGGAATATGGAGTTGAGGGAAGAGGTCGTGTCAAACCAGCCGGTCTTCTCGATGAGTTCTTGGAGTAGTTTACCGGCAATGTAGGACAGACCAGAGGCGGCTATGGCTATATAAAGGTAATAAATGATAGAATTGAAGTATGACCTGATTGATCTAGGTGAGCTTTTAGTGTGAGCCTTTCCTATGGATAGGAGAGTGATGCAGATTAAGGAAGCTCCGATGACGGCTAAAGATTTGTAATCCCTGTTGTCACTTGTGCGGAAGGTGAATGCGTAGGTGACAATTGGGATCAAGCCAAATATGATGAATGAGAGCACAGCTACTACGGCATGGAGTGTTATGTGGTTTCTTCGCCCAAGGGTTTCATAGTAACGATCAACTTCCTGTGAAGGTCCTTCAACTGCACTCTTCTTTAGGTCCTTCAACTGTGATGCATGAAATAAATTACAGTTAGTCTTGAATCAAAGAGGAAATATAACTGCTAAAGACCAAGCACTCTAGTTACTAAGCTTGACGACAAATAATAAACATGATGACGATTTCGATTGTAAAGTATTACTCACGTTGTGGAAGATGAGGATCAGTCCACCAATCAAATTGGCCAGTCCTAGAGCCAAAACATTTACTGCATCATCAAAAAAGAAATTCAGCTGGTTGACGCATACATATTACAATGAATTACAAGCACTGATCACTCTGTATGCTTACGTGTGGCAGTTTCAGCACCAGCTGCTGATGATACAACTCCAAGACTTGTAATCGATTCGATTAAACCTCCATAAACAATACTTTTTAATATACCCCAATCCCGAGCTTCCCCAACTAGAACAACTGGCCTTCTTTCTCGGACTTGAGTCTCGGGTCTAGGAATCACTGTGTCCCTTGAAACATTTTGTTCGTTCCCATTTTGGATTGATATTCTCACATCATCTGGTGAGTTATAGTCATGGTACACGATTAATACAAGGTACGCAGCTTACTGAAAAGATAGACTGCATTTGTTTGAAATCCTAGATACACAGCAAATGATAGACAGTAGCTTTGAAGTAAATAATCAAAGTGTATGATTAGATATTATCCTTCAGAATGAGTACTTGGTTGAAAACAAGTAATCCATGCTTTCGACCAGTAAAAAATGCTCATGCAGGAGTTATATATTAAGAAAGAATGATTTACCATACCTTCGATAATAATAGTTGTATTATTGGATCCCTTTTCCAAATCTGTCATCCGACTGTCAAGCAATGTTGATCCTGGTACTGCAGAAAGTATGTCTTCGGACTTGAGGGACTCTCTATCTTTGAAAGACTCGAACTCAGAATCAGGCTTGTCATTTACTGTTACCTGATACTCATCATGTGAGTACGATATGGTTGATGAAACATAATGTACGTTGGAGCCTGCCTCAGGTTTTTGACCCTTGGCACCTAGCTCAGTGTTTGTTGTTTCTAAACAACCATTTCCCACTGAGGATAAACCTTTGCTAAATAACAGCGAGGGGGTTGTTTGTTTAGAATTTTCTACTCCACTGTTTTGCTTGATTGTAGAATTTACTTCAAAAAGGTTTGACATAATACCTGCATCATTCTTAAGCAGTTAAGCAGCTGAACTGGAAGAGGGAAAAGTTTTGAGGGAAAAATTTTGAGGGAAATGAGAAAAGCAAATACATAAAAATAGAAGAAACTGTATACGAAAAACAAATTCAACAATTAACACCCAAGGTGAAGGTTTGCTGACACTAAATATTTTTGTAAAAGCTATTTACTTTCCCTTTTGATATATGTCATCCACATGATGTTTTACACATAACATAAATCTAGTTGGTCTACTAAGGAAAAATCATGATGGGCGACTCAGTAAATTAAAAGATCAGTTAACATTTTACCTTTCTTAGTAATAGTTGGGTTTTGGTCCACTGTATTTCCGCTTCCCAGTTGTGAAGAGTTGAAAGTGTTACTCTGGTCTACTGGCATTCCTCCTTTATCCGGTGTTAACAAAGGTGTCTGATTTGGGTTTGATGTGGATATCACTTCAGGTTGCTTTGTACTACCAAAAAGCTTGAATAATTTAAACCCCCTTCCTGTTAATATATAATGATTAGTTCCACATTTGCATTAGGTTTTACTTGAAAAGTGTGATTATCTTGCTGAAATATACCTGAGGGAATCAAGAGGCTGAAGCAAGACCAGCAGGTGATCACATCAGTCTGGCTGTGGTTATTTGTGGCATCGTCTACTGTGTTTGCAGAGTATTCATTCACTGTGTCTAGTAGTGTCTCAGAATCCGCATTCTCTTCAATTTTATCGCGTTTGTGATAACGGAGACCATCCTTATTCACCCGTTTCCTTTTCCTTAAAATAACCCTACGAGTAATACATTTGTTGCAGTTAGGACAAATCAAATCATGGGTTTCCTGCTTCTTTAACACCCCTTCAACATCATAATCTATTGGATCCGGTTCTCCTTCCAGTATGTCTCCAAGTTCTTCATATCTGTCATTTTGTAAATGGTTTTCATGACTATTCTGGCTACTAAAAAGAACATGGCCATTCCCATTGACAGCAGATTTAAGACTTGAATGTTGTGATTCATCGGCCTGTACTGACTGTGATGAGTGATAAAAAGGCCCAGTCTCAAAATCCTGAATTTTCTTGTGTTGAGTTGTTATAATAGTGTGGCTTCCTTGAATAGTTGTTGTCATGCTCTCTTCAGTTACTTCTGAGCTTTGAATGGTTGAACCATCCTCAGAAACTGAAACATAAGTACTTCTAGTCTGGACCCCTGAAGTCCCATTTGAGAACCCCATACCTAATATCATCACGATATGGTGCTCAGTATTCAAATTCTATATTCTCCATAGACTGCTGCAAAAAAATATCCTAAAAACTTACACCAAGTCACGCTAAGGAATTGCAATAGGGAGAACAAAGCAAGATGAGCAATATTGCAGACAGAATAGAATTCAATCTAACAGGTACATTTTACTATTCGCTATATGTTCTCCAGATCACTAAAATGCATGGGTTTGACACTAAAAACCACATTTTATTCACAAACATAAGGGAGTAATCAATTTGCAAGTTCAGCACATGAAAACCAAGAAGATCTTGATAACTATAAGACTCCAAGATGACAAGTTAAATCCAGCAAGTGTTGAATAAAATGTTGATCCATTCGTAAAGCATTGAATAAAACCCACAAACTGCTAGATGGTTGATATATATGACAGACATATGGTTTCAAACATAAATAGTAAGATCCATTCGACATGGCAAAACTATTATTATCTTCTCGACATGTCATTTCTGTAAGCTATTTGAATAGAGAAAGTGCTCCGGTTAAAGGGACAGGACACACCAAAGCTGAAATTAATTACCCATAAAACTTACAATAAAGTCACAAAAATTTAGCTTACAAAAGCGGGAAACCAAAGTCCACGAGTGGCAACTAATAGTAATACCTAATCAGAAGTATTAAATGAAAGTCACCCTACAACCATACTCTGTTACCTTCTGACTCATAATCCACCACATCCCAAACCCCCTTCAAGATACATTAATTTGACACAATACACTCCGAGACAAACACCACCGTCCACCATCCCAATTCAATACATACAGCTATAGCATCAAAAACTCAGATCCATATAAGGATGAAGATCCAACAATACCACAAACCTCTTACTAACCAACAAAAGATCCTGCTACTTCAAATCTTGCTATATGGATTTCTCTTCAAAATGCTAAAATATCGCTTGTTTCTATATAATGAACAGTTCAATAAACGAATCCTAAACAAAACATTACATCCATAAACTTCTGGAGATGCCAATAAGTAGGGTCTCTTGTAGGTCTATATCAGAAAAGAAAAGAAAAAAGCTCCAGAAAACCCACACCAAAGCTGAAACCTACCACAATCACACATCATTTTCTCACATGCCAAAACCCTAAATAAATTTAACAACCACCACAAACACTCAAAAATCCAAAATTGGGAAATTAGCGATTAGTAAAAACTACCTGAAGCTTTGTCAATGTTGTCATTCTTCACGCTCAATACGTCCTCAGCGAGTTCCTCTTGCTTCATATCGTTCTTGATTTCTTCATCTATATCGAACGACGTCGTAATCTCCAGCTTCCGATCTTCAGTTTCCACTACCTCCTCGCTAACGCCGCTCTCTCCTCCTTCGCTGTCAAATGACGTCGCAATGCGATGCTTCGGTTTCCTTTCAATCAGTTTCTCAACAATATCTTCCTCCTCAGTCGCATCAGGCTCCCGCCAGTTCACGTAGCGTTCAGAGACTACCTCCATTCGTTGAATATGGTTGACCAAGGGATTAGAGAAAAGGCGTGAGAGGAGGTAGGAGCTGTCGCCGGGTTTGTGCTCACACTTCACTTGTTTCTCGCCGGCGCGGTTGAATGTGTATTTATACGGTAATAAATTTATAGTTCGGCCCCTGCTGTTTCTTGTTCTCACTATGGAAAATGATAGACAGGTAATTTTGATCATCAATTTGATTAATTTTGAGACATAAAATTTTGTGAAACATAAAAATATAATTTTGATTATTAATTTAATTAATTTAACAATTAAAATTAGTGGTTTAGATCCGTTTGGTTGCATGGAAAAAAAATTTGATGAAAAATTTAAAGAAAAATAATTGAGTGTGTTTGGTAGAATTATGAAAAATGAAAAAATAACAAAGGAAACAATATAAAATTTTCCTCTCAATTTCCTATGGAAAATTATTTTCCTGTAAATTTTCCTTTGAATTTTCTTTCCACTATTTTTTTCCGCATCCAAACGGAGGGTAAGTGAAGTACCAATTCAAGAAAAAGTGGTGGATGAGGCGTTGCTATAATGAATGCACATAATGTTCACCAGAGTTGACAAAGACATGTCTCATTTCCGTCCAGTTGTTAAGTGCATAATTTATACTAGTACTTTATGCACACCAATTGGTGTGTATATAAAAGTATGAAATAAATTTAGATAAATATTAATTGAAAATGTATATTATTAACAAATTTAATATGATATTAAATAATTATTATTCATTTTGGTTTTAAAAATTGAAAATATAAAAATTGATAACCGTGAGGGCATTTTCGGAATAGATTTGTGGCTTCACTTATAACTGCTAATAGACACCATTGCGTTTTAAATATAGTAAGATTATCAAATCTTCACCGTTGGATGCATTCATGGAAGACATCGCAGCCATTTGAAACTTAAGCTAGTTTTTGGCTGTAGGAAGACTTATTCAGTTTTTCTAGATTAGAAATTAATTTGATATTATGAAAATGTAGTGTTACAATAATTTAGATTCATTTATAAAGTCAATAGGTGTGGTATGTGAACGTTAGGTGGCTGCCTAATCTGTTTATTAAATGTTTTTTTAATTTTGTCATTAATGAACATTCTTGGTGCTAGACATGATCATGTTAAATAATGTTACACATTAGCTGTAGATATTAAAATGAAGATTGCATAAATCATTGACATTTTCATCTAAAATATAAGACATGTGAACTGAGATGTGAATCTGTCATATTATATTATTTTTTATATTATAAAATTTCACACAAGATCTGGATTGGACCAGTATAAGCAGAATGCAATTGTAATTATTATAGGAATTAGTTATAGTCTAGAGTGTATTGTTTCATTGAATTACAAATCTGTCAAGACATTGTTTGTTGCTTTGTTGTCTGGATCTAAATCTGAGCTACATTATTAAATTAATGCACGTGGGTATTATGGTGTAAAATCATAATTAAATGTCGATGATATAATGCATGTGATTAAGTCTTTCAAAATTGGTCAAAGCATGTTACTAACGTGGGAACCTCACGTCTGCTCGACCACGAGGCGGTGTTCGAAAGTCAGCTTTGAATTGTTTTTAAATGCTTCACGAGCTCATCAGGTTGCATTCAGACGGAAAAATATGGCAGTGTAATTTATTTGAATTAATCAAATTATAATGAAATAATATCAAAATTAATTGTAAATGAATTAGTACAGATCATTGTTTGATCAATCAAGCTGGATGTAAGTGTTAGTGTAAAATAAATAGTTATTATCCTAGGTCAATTAAAGTGGATGAAACTATTATAAATGAATGTAACAGAGAAGATAAATAGACATGTGGAAGCAATAAAGTGTCAAACATGTTGGAGCACGGTGTTCAAGGTTAGAATACTCCATTTTCTTTAAAATGGTCCCCACTAACTAATGATTCGCTTATTGTCGCATTTAATTTCACCACGTGGTTAACGTATTTTATCCATGTGTTAAATTAATACTCCCTCCTTTCCCCATTCTTTGTTCAAAAGTAAATATTTCATTATTTTTAAGAAATAAAAAATAGATAATGTAGATAATGTGTTATTGAAAATGAATTTTAGATAAATTTAAATAGAAAAGTAAAATGTGTGGTTGAAAATTATTGAAAGTAGACAAGAAAATGGATCAAATGAAAAGTGCTAGTTTGGTTATAAAATGCAAACAAATCTAAACCATCCATTAAATTACAATCAACGGTTATAATAAAATCATATTAATGAATATATTAAATGACAAAAGATCAATGGAAATACACTTTATAATATATTTTATAAATATACTAATTAAATTCAATCCCTTATTTTAAGGGATAGAGGTAACCGACATTTAATTTTTTTCATTCTTTCAATTTTTTCTTCATATATTTCTCAAATTCGTAAACAATGGGTTCACCATTCAATAGTAACTCTATCATCTTCCAATTAGAACATTCTGATTATCATATGTCGAATTCTAAATTTGTGGATACAACTTCTTCGAAAGATTTAAGTTTCCCAATCGATATGTCTCAATTCTCTGTATTTGCACACCTCAGATAGTCAGAAAAACGCATTAAAAAACCTGCATTTGTGCATGTTAATAGATTAACACAGATTCACTATTTACCTACATTTAATTCATGAATCATATAATAGCAAATCGTGAATCGTATACGTTTTATATTTTAGAAATTGTTTTTCATATATTATTCTTTTAATGATGTTCGTATCTAATTTACATATCGACAGTAAACGTAATATGAATAGTGTTAATGCAAGATCGGTATTTAAATATATTTGATTCATGAATCATATGGTAGCAAATCATGAATCATAGAAGTTTAATAACTAAAACCTTATTTTTTACTCTAATAAATTGGTGTATTTCAGCTGAGATGAAATCTAAAATGGACAACAGTACTCAGGAATCCAGCAACCAACATTTTGTTACAAAGAGAATTTCAGCGAACACATATCGTATGAAATTCTAATTAAGTTTACATGATGTCAATGTACACGAACTTGGTGATTCGGTTGCTTCAAAATACGTTTCTCGTATATCTCTAATGAGTGAGATTGGGAAGATGACCAACTTGTTTTTATCATTAGCAGACTGCCTCCCTCTTTTACTCCTACGTTCTGTCGTAACATATATAAAACAAGCATAAATAAACGTGTCACCATTTTTCTGCATGTTATGAATTATAAACCAGAACATAATATAAGATTCAACCTATGATTCATGATCTGACATAGTATGATTCATGAATCATACGGGGTCATTTAATGAATCGTGTACTAACAAGTGCTCTTATGTTATGTGATAACACGGAAGAACCAATTACAACAAACATGTACAAATAGTTCACACATAAACAAAATATAAATCAGAATGATATCACACACAATACACAATTTCGTATATGATTCATGATTTGCTTCAGCATGATTCATGAATCACAGGGGGTCATTTACTGAATCGTGTATCAACTAAAATGTGATATCATGTGTGTCTACATACATGATTCAGGAATTACACTACTATGATTCATGAATCTAACATACTCATTTCATGAAACATGCACCACAAACATTAGGTTAGTAAATCACATTCAAACCATGTACCCGACACGATAATATATGTCCAATACCTGAGACAACCTTGAAATTAGGGTTTCAGATCTATAAAACGAAGTAGATTTGGAGCTTCTAGACGACGAATCTCGAATTCAACGGCGTATGCGACTACGGTCGTTCTCGTCGATTCTGCAAATCGATAGCTCAAAATCGGAAACAAGAATTACACGGGAAGAACGTGATTTTCGGAAACAAAAATCAAAACCGCCTGATTTTTGGTTTTTTGGACTAATCACCTTTCCTGAGTTTTTAAAATCAAAATCTCGTATTTAATGTTTCTAATAATAATATTTTGACCCCCAATTCAATAGCTGTCCGATCTGATTATTTAACGGTTGAGATATGTTTATATTTTATAATCAAAAGGTGTCTTTCACCTGATCCTTACTCAAGTAGACAAACAGTAGAGGACGCTCAAAAATAAAAGTGGACAAACATTGAGGGACAGAGGAAGTATTATCAGTGGCGGATGCGTTAGCGCCCCGGCATTTTTCAAAACTTTGAATAAATTTAGAATAAAATCGTTAAAAAATTTCAAATGTAGAATGATTCGCCCCCTGATTTTTGTTTTTATACTCCGATTTTTTAGAAAAAATATATATTGAAATCGCTCCGATCAGCTTTATTTCTAAATACGCGACGCCACTGATATTACTCCCTCCGTCCCGCTTTGTTTGTCCAAAAGCACAAAATGCACGGTAATTAAGGTAGAAAGAAGGTATAAAATATGTGGTTGAGAATAAATGATTAATAAGTAAATGAGTAAAAAGTAGAATATGTGGTTGAGAATAAAGTAAACTGGACAAACTTAAGGGGACACCCAAAATAGAAAGTGGACAAATATTATGAGACAGAAGGAGTATTACTTAACTAAACTTGCTCGGTAAGAACGTAACTATGATGGTACGAGACCTACAAGATTTTGTCAGATAGTGTGCTTCATTTGTTGAAACAACAGTACAGTTATTATTAAGTTAATGACGAGGAGGCCACATACACTTCTGGTAAAACTACAAGTGCCGGTGAGAAAGGGGTAGATAGGCCGCGTAAATACGCAACTAATCAGACCCGACAAATCCTACCCTGTAAACTGATACGTGTCCCACAATCAATAAATAATGGTGTCCAGTTGTTGGATCCTCTAGTCACATTTTAAAACAATAAACTCTAAAAAATTGAGTTCCACAACTACATGGCAAAAATCAAGTTAGACTAATGGTGTGGTTTAGACATGATTATTTTTAGAATATAGAAACAAAATTGTTTTGTAATGCAAAACTGACATTGAATGAATGTTTTCTAAATACTTACTTCTTTAGAATAGATTAGAAGGAATACTGCAAATACGGCATCCTTATGTGTTAGGCAACCTTAAAAACATGTCTATCAATATTATGCCCGGGATTGATATGGAAATCAAGAATCGACTGCGTCTCTGGACGTGTTTGGCTGTTTCCAACACACAATGAGTCAATTACAAGCGAAGCATGGGTGGTTCGGACTTCGGAGATTCTACCTTCGTGCATTATCACACCAAAACACATTGATTGAAACTCAAACTAATCTTCTGTACATATTGACAATCATCCATAACAGCCATCACCAGCATCATTTTAATGCCCACTACTTCTACACTTATTTACATTCGTGAAGCAATGAGAACTGGTTGAGCCATCATGCATGCTTGCTGCCAGTACGACTTGTTCCGCTCTTTGAGAGCAGCATGTTTTTCAAGTCCGAGTAGCTCCTGAGTTCATCCATGGCATCTGATGTCTTTCTGGACATAAAGGAGGCAGTTGTTGACCCTGATGGTTCATCTGGATTGGGGTGCAATGAGTTTGTTGAGTAAATAGAGTCTTGGCGTAGAGGTGGGGCTGATTGTAGCATGTGAACTAATGCACCAACAGCGGCATCACGAGATCCGTATTCTGAAGCCTTTCTTCGGTCAGGACCCTGACTATGCACCACAACAAGGAAAGAGTAAATAAAAGAAGTCAAGAAAGGTTCTAAATTCGCAAGAAAACCCAAAGGAAAAAAACATGCCTGATGATACCGTCTTATTTGTTCTGCAACATACCAATTAGAAGAAAAAATGAACACATACAATTCTATTCAAGAAGCATCACATTTGTAAAGGTAATACGTAAATTGATTATGAGAACACCGACTGTCAGTATAAAACAGATTTTGAGGTGTTTGACTGTTTTAGGTAATCAAGAGAAGGACGAAATGGTTAGCTTTGTGCGAGTAGAAGTACCTTAAACTAGAATCTGACGCGTCAAGATCAAATGGACATGAAAAATCAGGCTCTTCCAAGTCATCCTGAAAAGACAAACGGCTAGAACTTCTTGAAATACCGATACGAGGTGAATCACAGGAAGACAACCCAGAGAACCGACTTGAATCATCTTTGCCATCTCTTGCTGACTAAGAAACAGAAACGAGCAAAATTAGTCATGGGAAAATATGCAAGTGTTTGATTCAAATATATAACATGATATAGGTGCAAATTTTACTTTCTGCACTGAATGCGGAGCTCCAGCGTACAACTCGAGCATTCTAGAACCATCTGTCTTTCTGAATGACCTATTTTTTGAGGGAGACTCTTGTGATGAGGGATATAGTTTTGAGCCTCGAGAGGACGCAGGCGGGAGAGAATGCCTGCTAAGATCAAATGAGCTAGGAGAAATACAAGTAGATGTCTTGTTCACCATGGGAAGCGGGATCGCTACTGGAGCAGATTCTCTCCGTAAACGAGATTGCATAGGACTGTTGTTGAAATTGTTAGGAGGGGAAGGTGAGGGGGTTGAAAAAGGAGGAGATAGCTGATAGTCATCAAAGCTGCCATTATATCGGTGCCTTGATGGTATGTAACTTGGATATCTCATGGCCATATGTCTCAAAACCAGGAGGAGAAGGTGAAGAGAAATCATGGGACAGAGGGGATCCACGGTACACAGGAGGGGAACCTCCAAATTGCTGATTTTGGGAATACGGGGACCCCTTGTGGAAGCCACTAGTCCAACTGTGAGGGCGGTGAAATGGCGAATTCGTAGGCGGTCTCATTACTCTTTGCGGCAGGGAAATAGCATGGCTGCCCTTATCTAACCCAGAGAAATACTTATGAGGGTCAGTGGCAGGACTGCCAACATAATCCATAATTATCTGTGATGACAAAGATGTGGAGCACTCTAGATTGAAACCCGAAAGCGAAGGGTGATACATTACCGATGCAATAAACTGACCAGGATGGGCTTCTACTGGAGTGAAACTATAGGTCTCCATAGCCTCCATTTCTTGTAAAGTTAGTGGCTCGCTAAATGAAGACACCTTATATATAACATCAAAGTTACAGTTACTATTACCAGTACTAAGTTTCTTAAAGATTCTATAAGCGGGAAGCAGCCTCATCATGGAATACAAAGTCCGCAACATTAAAATAGTCTTCTTATACACCCTCTTAACTGCCGTTGAAGAACTCTCACCAATTCGACCCGACAATGACGCCATCCTTTGACATTCATACTGAATAACCCACCTCTCAATCACGGTCTCAATAGACCTTTTTTCAAATACATTATCAGCAGAAAACGATCCAACATCCTCATGAACAAGGACAATGTCTATAACCATCGGATCAGCCAAATTTCTATGCCAAAAACTCAAATTATCCAATGCCGCAGGCCGTTCTCCCAACACCAAACCAAACCATTTATCATTCTTCGTCACCTGCACACCATCACCCAACCCTTCACGTTCTCGAGCCCCAATCGACGGTATCCTCGACGCCAAAACTATATGCAGCGTCTTCAACAGAAACTGGGACACTACCTGCTCCATTCTCCCCTGCTCCTGACTATGCGAATTCTGATGCATATCCATTTCCCTAAATCAACCAAATCAAAACCCTAACTCTCAATCATCTATCTCACCGCACCAATTCCATACCACTGTATATTCATAATTTCCAGTAATCAATAATCAACAAAACATCTAATCTTCCAGCAAAGTCAATAACAAAATTAAATTACTCAAAACAAGAAACCCTAAGCGATCTACCGCAACACGTAATCAAAAATTGCAGATCAGCTGGAAATCTACGAAACCTAAAAGGCCACAATCTCTATTCTCATGAAACCTAAACAGCAGAATCGAAGAACTAAAGAAGAGAAACGGATCAAAATTGAGGAAATCATGAGTCACTTACAGCGGAGGCGAAGCTGAGGAGTGGATCGGCGACAGCGAGGGGCGGAGAGAGGCGGAGATTAATGAAGGTGGAAGGGCAGGGCGGAAGGCAGCGTTTGGATGAACGGAGAGTTTGATGAAATGGATGAAGGCTTAAAGTTTGTCAGGAGACTTTTGATTAGATAAAACCAAACAAGGTGTTAAGAATGAACAAAGCTACGACTGTTTGTTTTAATTATAATTATATTAAGGATAAGTTGGTGATTAAGGGTTTAATTAATTGGAGACGTCGTTGGATTCTCTTGCACTTGTCATTGTCACGTTGTCTAAGATTCTGAATTATTTAGTCATCTTCGTAGTAATTATTTTCCTAATGTTTGATTACAATAAAAAGGAGATAGTTAGCTTTAATCTCTGATTTTATAAATAGGTGATTCAAGTCCTCCTCATTACATTTTTGTCCCGGCGGGTAGTACAGTTACACGGCGTTATGGTATTGAGCCACCATCGAAGCGTAGTGTTAATTTTCCAGCGTGAGGTGTTGAATGCTCTATGGTCAAGGCTTGATCTTATGGTAGATGAAGGCCTTTTGAAATAGAATTCTGATTTGAAAATGTAAACCATCTTAAGATGACAAAATTGTACTACCAATAAGGATAGAACACTTGACTTTTATACATATTTTGATAGAAATCAACAAGATAATATTATACTGCTAATAAGTTCAATGGTAAGCGGTGTCTGGTGGTCCGCTCGTCCTTCCTCGGGCGACGCAGCGGCTGGTTCTCGGAAATCTTTCTTTCACCGTCGTTGTTGCTCTCCGTTGGTTTTCTTGTGCCAGGTTGGTTTGTGAGCGTTCATTTGGTCGGCATCATCAGTTGGATGCGCCGTTCCTTTTGCTTTTTTGGTCGGTGTGCTGCTGCAGCTCCTTCGTCTGTCTTTTGGTTTTGGTCAGTCTGGGTCATCTTTGTTTTGGTTTTTGGTGGTTGCTGGATCATCTTTTGTTTTGGTTTTTGGTGGTCGCTGGATCATCGTCGGTGTCGGCTGGTCGTCGCGGGATTCTGTGTCGGCTGGTCAGTGTTTGGGTTGGCTTTCTCGGCTGGTCGGCGCTGGGTTCCGTCCGGGTCGGCTGGGTCGTTTGGGGGTGGCTGCGGCGTTGTTGGGTTCCGGTCGGGGTGGTGGGTTGGTGCTGGTTGGTCGTGGCGTGGCTGGGCGTCGGCTGTGTCGGTAGGAACGTTGCTGCGTCCGTGTCACTCCCTATTTTCTGCCACGTGTCGTCTCATGTTTCTTAGCACGTGTGTAGCCGGTTTTGCATGGAGTCGATTCATCCGAGCTCCTCCGTGTTATCAGTAATTGGTTAGGTTAATTTAACACTCGGTTATTTTAACTGAATCAATTTATATTAGTCCGCGACTGGCTTTTATCTGGGAATATCTTTTTAGAAGAGCCAAATTCTTATCTGTTATTATCACAGCATTTCCAGATAACGGTTATCGTGGGCGTACTTTACTTTTTAGTTTGCAACACATTTTTTTGTACGTATCGAGGCAAAGTACTCGGTTTAGTCCTTATTTTCCTTTTCTAATCTGTCTAGATTAGATCGCGTCAGACTAACTTATGTTAGCCTTTTAAGTCCTCGGATTATACTCTTGACCTTTGACCTTTCAATAAAAAAAAGTAAGTTCAATGGTAAGTGCTAAAAGACTTGCCTTATTTGCAAATGGTGATGGAGATCAACATGTATTTACATATACCTTATACATAACTTGAATTCGGTCCATTGTTCAACAAATATGACCCTAGTAGCGTCCTAGTACGCTCGTGAATAACATTGAGACCGATAATGGTTCAGTTCATGCAGTTTAAACTTTAATTACTTCTAGAAAGTTTGATGTATCCATGTATCACTCACTATAAGAAATGTGATTATTGTCGCGGTACGCTACCGTGAATAACTTTGCACCAAAGAACATTTAATGTCATGTTATTACACAATTGAACTAAATTCTACGATCAATTGAAGAAAAGTCGGGTCAACAAAAAACTATATACATGTGTTCTTTTATTCGAATTGCAATTTGTTTAGTTATATGTTACTTTTATCTAGCATTCAAATGAAGAAACCATCGCAACATCATATCTTGCAAGATGAAGAAAAATATTTGAGTTATTCAACTTTATATTTTGTTTTGGACAATTTGTATGATGATATGTTGTAAAACTATAAAATAGTTATTTGCTACTTTTATCTAGTGTTTCAAATGTGGTGTTTAGATTGAGCAGCTAATTTTATGTGATACCCAACACAATGTTCATTTCAAAAGATAATAAAATAAAGATAATTATAGAAGATTGTTTTCACTTTAAAAAATGGCAGCTTTTGCTAGTGATGCAACTTAATTCTATCTTTAAACATGTTTTTGTCTAAATGAGCATTTCAGATTTTGAGTATTTATCATTTAATGGTTAAATGTGACTGCCAATTCGGTAGAGGCCAATTCGGCACAGTTTCAGTGTATTAACATTCGTTTATGCATGATTCAGTAAGTGACCCCATATGATTCGTGAATCATATTGTAGCAAATCATGAATCATGCGTAGAATCACGTTTCAGATTCTTTTACGTAAATGTTTTGCGAATAAATATTGTCACACGCTGGTTACTGATTGTTTTTATATGTGTTGCAACAGAACGTAGGAGTAAGAGTAGAAGGGGGAGACAAATGGTTACTGAAAAAACGAGTTGGCCATCGTTCCAAATCACTTATTAGAGATATAAGAGATACATATTTTGATGAAATAATGAATTATGAGTGCCTATGATTCATCATTTGCTGTTATATGATCATCAGTTGTTCTAAATACTGTTACCTATAATATGTAATTTGTGATTCATTATTTGCTATGTTATGATTCACGAATCAAAGGTGCACAATGTATGGATCATACAAACAAATATATTATTAATACGAAAACAGAACCCTTGTGAATACGAAAACCTGAAATAAATCTACTGGAACATCAATGTAAACAAAAAGAAATAACGAACTAAACTTTCCAGTTATAAGGTATCTATGATTCATGATTTGCTATAATATGATTCATGAATCAAATATAGACAAATAATGAACTTACACTAAAACTATTATGATTACATAGCATACGACGAATGCAGTGTCTTGTATGCGTTTTTTGGACTATGCCAACTACGAATAAGATCGGTTTAATGAAAATCCTGTAAACAAATCTAAACATATCGTTTATAAACAAATCTAAACATTTCATTTACTAAACATATACCTTCTGACCAAGTGGAATCTGTTGATACAGGATTCATCAATTGATCATTAGACTTTCCTAATTAATTAATTAAATTGATTTGAATGTCGGTTACCATAAAAAAGGATTAGAATTAATTAAGATATTCGTAAATATATTTTACTATATCTTTTCCAACTTTACCCTTTTGTGGATTAAATATGTTAACTAATCAGATTATATTGTAACCGTCAGATATAATTAAATGGATAGTCTAGAATCTAGATCTATTTGCATTTTATAACTAAAATATCACTTTTCATTTGATCCATTACCAATAAATAATTATCATATAAAGTATATAAAGATAACGAGGGAGAGATATATATATTCTTTAATAGTACCATCATATATCAAAAAAATCTTGTTTTGATTGAATGAAAACTAAAAAATTAATACGACTCTATTTCTACTTATATTCTTTTCAAATGAAGGTATAAAACCAATATGATCGAATATCTACAATTAGACATTATATCTCAAGTTTTCTCAAGATAATGCTGAAAAAATCCTCCTATGGACCGGTTACTCTCACGTCTCAAGTTTCTTCTTTGTCCCTAGCATTGGGCTACATGTTAATATCAACATATACTTCAAATGAAAAGGAGGAATGGCCTTGTCCTCACAACTGATTCACGCATTGCATGAATTATAGTCAGATTCTGATGGTAGGTGCTAAATTAATAACCAAGTATATCTCCTAGAAGTAAAAATCAAAGTCTTAGTTTAACATGCAAATATCGAAAACAATCTTGTTTTTTTCTTCTATAGATTCGTAGGTTGATGAATATAAAATATACCATGCATTTTTGTCGAAAACATCATTTGATCTATGACTTTCAGGTCAATAGACGAAAAATACCACCAAAGAACTTTTTAGGCCCCCAAACCAGTTCACACTTCACATTTGGTATTTCAAATGAGTTCTGATGCTTTAAATGCAAATTGCAAGGCAAGCTCTCCCTCATTCAGTTTCTTGTTGCGTTCTGCCGATATTTCCAAGCATGGTCCAGACTTCATGTGACCCGATTCTTCAGAATATAACTTTCTGCACTAGCACACTAAGAATGTATACCTAAAAACAAATTTCTTCTTCATTCACTTCATGCATATTTTAAGTATAAAAATCTGGATCAGAATCCAAATAAGTAGTGATATACTGATATTCCTTCGCATATTATTTCTCCGCAAATTCTTTCAACAACAGATCAACACGCTAAAATGTTCGATAATAATTCTGGTTTGTGAATGATACATTTTTGTGGCGATAATGACCGTGATAGGAATAGAAATAATCAAAAGAGAATTAACTACGCATGCAGCGAGGATAATTTAGTCATTTGTGAAATTCCCGGTTAGTTTAAATATTTGTCAAAAGAACAGTAATTGTAATCTGGAAAAATTAATGAAAATATTCATCTTCTTTGTGCCCTAGTCTTCCCCGATCTCGTCTCAACTTCTTCTCTAAAATTCTAGTTCTTATCAGAGCATGCGATAGTACATGTAATCTATTGCTAATATTTTTGTGCTTCATAAA
>QZGG01002091.1:0-45322 GCA_006409495.1 Sedum album | reverse complement strand
GTCTTATTTCCTTTCTTTCTTATATGCTTTATTTTGAAAAATATTACCTTTTGTAAGTGTTTTGCGTTTCAGGCTATGAAGTGGAAAGAGATTTCACACGCTTATGGATCGCATTCTAGACAGATTTCGGAGCACGAAGATGAAGGAAAGTAGCAGGAGCAGAAGTATATGATGTCAGCATGACGTCATCGCGACCGGTACTAATACATTTTCATCCGCGGACGCTACTGGATTTATGGAAATTATGAAGGGTCCTGCGAAGTAATTCAAAGGGTCCCCGCGTTGTTCGGCCGGCCCAATTATGAGTTTCAGCAGCTTTTGATAGGGTTTTAATCCTAATTGGAGGAAGCTTCTTGGACGGAAGCTTAGGATAGAGAATTGCGATCAAGCTTCAGTCTTTAGTTTCAAGATAACTCTTCGAACTCAATTTCGTATTTTGTTTTAGGACAATGTTTTTAATGAGTAGCTAAATTTCCCTACAGTTTGGGGAATTGAGTTGCAACATTGTATGAGATCATTGAATAGCAAGTTTTAATCTATTGAATTCTGTTCTTTTTTAATTGCATGTATTGTTATTTGCTTAACTCAGCAAGCGGTGAACTTAGGTTATAGCATTGCATGATATCTAATTGAATTGTCATAGTAGTAAAGCCTAGCGGTGGAGCTATTGTGGTAGTTGATTAGGTTATTGTTACATCTTCTTGAGACTCTTGCGGGTAATAGAAGATAGAACTAGAATTAGGTAACACCCAGCGGACTATCTATTAGAACAACTATAATTTACTAGGTTGAAACTTGTCTGGTCTGTGATTACTAGTTGTAACGAGATTCCCTTGAATTGTGTTTTCTCATTTATTAGAAAACCTTTAGTTGTAGTTTACAAACCAATCTCCATACAAACCCCTGAAAGGAGTAGAATTAGTTAGTAGAATAACTCCGACACTAGATTACTTTTCTTGGATTCGACCCTGCTTATTGCTACACTAGTATTGAGTAGAATATAAATTTAGATTTGGAGTGCACAACGACGCACTGTCAGTCAATCACTCTTTTTTCCTGTACTAAAAGAACTTTCACTAGCCACAGTAGAAACTTGTATGGCTAAAACATCCTTAGCTAGAGTTTGCAAGTTTGGATATTTCGATCCGTTACACTTCCACCATTCTAATATATCCCACTGCTCATCATTCTTGGGATTTTCAATAGGATCAAGTAAGTATCTATCTACTTCTCCTCCAACCACAACTGCTTCATTTTCAAGTTGTTTGTGCCATGCTTCCAACATCGCTGCCTTCTTTCCCACTACGCTTACACTCGTGAAATCATAAGACAAACTAATTCCATCCTCTACTCCTCTTTTTCTCTTAGATGCATTTGAAAGGCCGTAAGCGGAATCTGCAGCATATATGTCACAAAGTTCTAACAATAATGATTTCAACTTATCACATTTTCTTCTCGAATCTTCAAAACCCATGCAAAGCAAAGTCAAACAAACATGCTGCACATATTTTAACTTACGCCTCGGATCCAATATAAGAGCGATCAAAGCAACTCATGGACATCATCTATGGACTCGAAGTATTTGTTGAACTTCATCCTCATTTTGCTTGCCATACTATATAAGACTTTATCAGTTTCACTTGAATCTTCAGAAAGTGGTTTGTTCCAGATCTCATCAACTTCGGCCTTGATTGTAGCTACATTAATGAAAGCTTTATGGGCTGTAGGGGTTAGCTGTCCACTCACATCTAATGTTGATTCTAAAAAAACTTTCAAATACTTTACAAAAATGCTTGCCTTCTCCCAATCAGATGCATCAGGTGGTCCTACTCTTTTCTTTTGACGGTGTATTAGATGTTGTCTACTTTCCACTTCTTCATCACCATCCGCCTTATCTTCTTCATCAAAGTAACCTCTGTATCTCCCATCTTCCTCCTCAGCTAGTCTATTGAAAGCATTCTTTGATTTAAGAGCAGTATCGAACATAAAATAGGTTGAGTTCCGCCTTGTAGGCACATCCAACACACAATTTTTTTAGCAAGATATATGTTCTGCATCAACACGAGCTTTAAATGCTTCTAATCTGATAGCATTTCTAATGCTAGTAATAGACGTATCCATCATGTGCACACCAGATTTCACAATCTAGTTGACTATGTGAGCCAAACATCTAACATGCATAAACTTTCCTTCAAACATTAAGAGCTTATTAACTGATGCATTGTCCACTGATATTGGCAACACATATGGCATCCTTCATGACCTTACTTGGCTACTGTATTTTAAAATTATTGTACATATGCCTTACACAAACTATAAGTTTATAAAAAAAAAGCATACATATTTAAATCAACCAACCCTGCAGGAAAATAAACAATAACTAAGTTGGCATTTAACATACTTGAAATCAAAAAGAATAAACTCAGATTTTCAAATACATTTGAAACATAAGGAGCCAGTGAAGTACTTAGTAAAATTCAAGGTTTCTAATCCATATAAATTCAAATAGGAACGGAAGAAGAATTTACTTAAACTTATAGTTTGTACCTTTTGTTGCTCCAACATAAAAGTAGGATTAGAGTTTTCAATGTCCCGCATTAACATGTCAATAAACTATCCCCAAGTTTCTTTTCTCTTAGCTCCTTCCACCGCAAATGGAATCGAAAAAATAAAAGTCTCCACCTTGCTCAACACAAAATTGTCTTAGCGCTTTTTTGAATAAAATATCATGTCTCGCTCAAACATAATCTGTTTCTTGAACTCTACAAATGGAAAATTGGTTGTACTTTTTTCGTCCATTTGAATCGTCCTTAATTATTTGATGCACTATCATTGTCAAACTCATCAAAAGAACCAACATCTATTGCATCCGCTAGATTCTCACACAATCTATCATATCCTAAATCTTATTAAGAGTTTTTAGTATAATTTTCGAGTCTCAGTACCTGCATCACCCTTGCAAAAAAATAACAAGAATCAATACTACAAGCCAAAAAGTATCTATAAAGCTAAAAAAATGTGAACTAAAAACCAGTTAAACAACATAAGACACATAATGCTAAACTACACAATGCCTGACACCTGACTCAATTGTAACCTTCGTTTTGTTGCTTAAACCTAACCGGACGATGCCAAATTTAGATAAAATGTTAATATTTCAAAAAATCAATTCAACAAAATCAAAGAGTGAATTTGAATTTGACTTGTAGAAGAATAGCAAAGGTTGGAGAGCGGATGTTATTATTTTGGCTTCAGATTAAAATTTATGTTAAAATTATTAAATTAGTAACATCTGAATTCGAAATGTTGTTAAACCCGTACATCTATGGGTGGTAACTAGAAACTAAATGGTTAATATATGTTGTTATTTACAATTTATATTTAAAAGGATGGTTATAATATTAACTTCTGTACGGGTAGTTTTTAGTAAAAACATCAACTTTTTTTCCGATAGCGGTTATATTGGGTGCAATTCATAGAGATCTTTATACATGTTATCTATTCTAATCATTTGAAGCTTTGATTACAACAATGGACATCCAACCCATAATCGACAAATATCAAGTACGCACGTCCCATCCGCTCATATGATCATCAAAACATCAACTTTTAAAATACTATATTTCATGTACAACGAATCCAAATTTTAAAATTGAGAATTCATGGTGAGGGAAAAATATATTTTTTGCTGGCTAGGGTAGATGGATAATAATAATTGGTTTGAGAATGAGATTACCCATTCCTCATCAATTTTGAAAGAAAAAAAGAATTCATGATCATCAAATATTATTGTGGAGCGTATTTGGAAGAGGCATAGGTAGATATGGGCCACAACAACGTACAGGACTCGGCCCATTTCGCAGTTGGTGATACGAGACGACCCTTATCCCTGTAGCCAGATCGCATTGTGTAATCTCGTCATTCCTTTTCACAGCCCCGAGCGTCGTTGCAGGCGATTTAAGGTCCGTGGCATTAAATTCATGTCGATTCGCCTTTAGATCCTCTAAAATTACATGCTTTAGTTAATTTCTCGCATTCTCATTTTCTGGAATTTCTAGGGTTTCCTTTTTCTGCTTTGTCGTGTAAATTCCATTCCTGATTGTTATTTGATTCTGTCCTTTTAGGAACTGCTCTTCTCTTTGTTCATTTGAATTCTCAGGAAATGTGTGTGTTGAATTTACTGTGTTATATCTCTCCGCTGTTAATATAATTTTACAGTATGGGACGTTAATAAAGGGTGAATATAGGGTTTGAGGAAGTATGTAGCAGCATTTATTAGATGGGTTTTTGTAGTATTGAAATCTAGAAGAACGTTGGCTAGAGCTCGATATAATCGTGATTTGGAATGTCTAATTTAGTAATCCTTTGATCATCATTGCGTAGGAGTTGGATTGTACATTCAGTTGCTATATTTTCCAATAGTTTCTGAGGTTTAATTTTACTGGATGTAATGCCTCATCCTTTTCAGTTGTGATCAAGCAACTTGAATCAAGCTGTTTTGAGTTTTTAGATTTATCTTTTACTTTAATGATGAGTGAAATGGATACTAAAAACGCAGTCATTTTTGCGATTGGCGGGTGTGTGGAAAATGGTGTTCTTAGAGTTAGAGCTGGCTGGTTTGTGGTGGGATGAGGAGTTGAAATAATGAGATAATAAGGGTGTGCTTGATGTTGGCAGGGGAAGCTGTAAAGGTGTTGTATTGTGATTCAGCTGTTGTTGGCATTATTGGTGGTGATTTAATAATGAGTTCACGGAGTAGGAGCCTGAGCAGGAGTAGAAGTCGGAGCCGAAGCAGGAGCCCTAGGGATCGTAGGATCAGAACTCAACGTGTGTCTTACCGTGATGCCCCTTACAGTAGGAGGGATTCGCGGAGGGGGTTCAGGTTACATGGCTTCTTATACACTGTATTTATTCAGATGTGTGTATGATGGGGCACGAGATACGAATTGTTGACAAATTAGATGTTGATGTTCTTTGTGAAAAGTTTGTTGAAACTAAGAATTCAAAGAGTTGGGGAGTTGGTGGTGTTTTTTATCTGATGGATGCTGAGTGAGTCATGGAGACTGATATTGTTAGTTCATGCCTCCAGTGAAATTTTCTATTGTTGGTAGATTATGCTTAGCTTTACATGCTGCGTGTAATACTGGTTTGATAGGTCATTTCGCTATATATTGATTTGACATAGATATAACTTTTCTATGTTTCAGTCAAAACAGCAATTGCAACAATTGCAAGCAACCAGGCCATTTTGCAAGGGAGTGCCCTAATGAGGCAGTTTGTAATAAGTGCTCCCTTCCTGGGTAAGGAAGTGGTATTTTTAAGATGCTGGGTTTTTATCCAGATTGAAGTATCACTATCACAGTAGTTTTTCTTCTTTAATATCATTTTTACCATTTGTTATGCAGACACATTGCTGCAGAGTGCAAAGCCGAGTCTTTGTGTTGGAACTGCCGGGAGCCTGGACACACGGCGACAAGTTGTCCAAATGAGGGTGTTTGCCACTCATGCGGTAAAGCTGGCCATCATGCAAGAGAGTGTCCTGATCCTGAACCGGCATCTAGGGACTTGAGGCTGTGTAACAACTGTTTCAAGCAAGGGCACTTGGCTGCTGACTGCACTAATGAAAAAGCATGCAAAAACTGCAGGAAAACTGGCCACCTAGCAAGGGAATGCTCAAATGACCCAGTGTGCAATGTGTGCAACATTTCAGGCCACGTGGCTAGGAGTTGCCCCAAGTCCAGTGGGACTGGTGGAGGTGGATTCTACAGTGGCAGTGGATATCATAGTGGAGGCTTCCATGGTGGTGCTAGTGGCTTTCATGGAGGGGGTGGCGGTGGTGGGTTCCGTAGCAGTGGAGGATTTAGGGATATTGTTTGCCGCAGTTGCAACCAGTTTGGGCACATTAGTCGTGACTGCATGGGAGGTCCAATGTTGATTTGCCACAACTGCGGTGGAAGAGGCCATATGGCCTATGAGTGCCCATCTGGAAGATTTATGGATCGAGGTCCTCCAAGGAGGTATTAGAATATCTCCTGTTTGCCAAAGACTGAAATTTCCCCAGATTAGTCCCTTTCAGTTCTTTGTACTGCTTGGTAATACTTAATTGATTCAGGGTTTATGAATTTTTTGTGGGAATGTTGTTTGTTCCATCTTAGTTTGAAAATTGTGCTGTTTTCTAAACTTCCAAGCTACTGGCTGGTTTATGAATTGTTCAGTTTTTTAAAAACTTTTTGTATTGAAGTTGTCTGTTTGAATAAGTTTTATATACAGCTAGGTATGTAGTGTGAAGTCTATATACATTACTCCCTCTGTCCCGCTTTGTTTGTCCACTTTTCATTTTGGGTGTCCCTTTAAGTTTGTCCACTTTCCTTTATTCTCAACCACACATTTTACTTTTTACTCATTTACTTATTAATTATTTATTCTCAACCACACATTTTATACCTTCTTTCTACCTTAATTACCGTGTATTTTGTGCTTTTGGACAAACAAAGCGGGACGGAGGGAGTACTAAGTAATTTGATGCAGTTTGTAAGCAAATACTATAAAATTTGTAAAGCCAATCATGTTCATGAAAAGCATAGGATGCTGAGCATGGGTGCCCATAAAAAAGGCTATTCTGCAGCTCTTCCAATGCTCATCAACCAGTAGACTCCTGACCATGTTATCAAAATGTTGCATTGAAAAAGGGGACAAATTGGATTGAGACAGCAAGTGGTACCTGAAATCCCTAAACAAATCTCCCCATTATGGGACGCACTTATTCCCCATTAAAAGCCAAATTATTCTTTGCAAACTGGGACAAAACTTGTCCATCATATTCACTTCTCAATCCTCAACCCACCCCTTCTGGATATACACCCTAAACAAAAGGGTTCCAGCCAACTCATCCCTTGGAATGAATGTTGCTGCAATGGGATTTACATTCATTTCTATTCAATTTCAGATCAAATGAATATAACTTATGAGTCATAGATGGATTAATGTTATCAAAGTACATTCAAAAGTCAAAATGTTTATGGTAATGTTATAAAACTCATCAATGCATGAAGACTACAAGATAAGGACTAAGGAGCATCACATTTTAGATTTTCAATATTTACATGGCAGTGCTTGGAAACAAGCATACGAGTCTTTTACATAACAAAAGATAACGAATCAAAGAAACTAAAACTACTGTAGCATAAAAACTGAGCTCAAATTCTGACTTCTTTCCTTTTCGTGTTGTGTTGATGGTCAACTAGTACCATACTGATCTTGGTCTTTTAGATGGCTTATTTGTGGATGGATGGCTAATTTGTGGTACAGTGAAGCATTCATCCTCCCACAGTTTATTACCAGGTTCTTTGAAGTTGATGTTCCCTGAGAGATGGTTTGCAGAAAATTGGGGAACTTTAGGAAGTTGTGGGGCTTGAGGGACCCAAATGCCTGTATTTTGCGATGGGAACGAGCTGAAATTGCTGGTCTGAAAGTCCGTATTGTTGAATGCAACCATGCTATTATCAACCTACAAAACAATCAACTAACAGTCAATAAAAACGCCCAAGTAATGCCCTATCTTTTTGACAAACAAACAAACATGAATGTTCAAATTTGAGGGTTTTGTACTTCAGTAGATGGAGACAGCACAAATATTCACTTATTCCCTATACTTTTTTTCAGAATCAGGGTTGAGAGCAAACCTTAGAAAAGGCATTAGGAGCTGAAGTGGGATCGAGTAAGTCCTCAACATGCCAACCAGGCAACATATCAATCAAGTATTCAGATATCCCCACATCATTTCCTAAATCAACGCATTTGCCAACTCCTAAATTTGATGGACTAGCTACCCTTTCAACAGCCAATGACTGCGGTGGATATAAAGTCTTGTTGGAGACTGATTCCAACAACTTCCCTTTCTTTAGAGCCTGTGATTTGAAATCAGGAACCAAATCACAACTACTGGTCAAAGATGTTTCGGATCCAGCTGATGAAACATAAGTAGTACTGAGCTTAACCCCAGTAAGCAGGAATCTATTGTGCTTCTGCGTGAACTCATTACAACTGTGGATCGAAAAGTCGCAATCTTTGCAGAGAATTGCTCTATCTTGTTGACAAAACAAAAAAGCCCTTTTCTCCTACAACATCATAAATTTCAAATCTCATCAAACAAAGTTCTAAACTTCAGTAAAAACCAAAAAAGGTTCGCATAGATCAACAAAAACCTATCACAATCCAATTCATCATACCATCAAATCCATTGAAATTAAAGAGAGGCATTTGGTCGAATACCTTACAGATGTCACAGAGAGGCGCATCTTTCCTACCAGGAGTGATAAGGGAGAATCTTTTATGCTTAGAGGCGAGCTTGTTAGCATGATGAACTCTATGATCGCATGAATCACACAAAGCAGCCTCATCTGCTGAGCAAAAGACTGTAGCTTCACCTGAGCTACACACATCACACTGGATCTTCATACCAAAACCCTTTTTTGCTCAATCTGGGATTGACCCAGATCGTGAAATGCTCAGGGGAAGTAGAGATTAGATGATGGAAATGGAAAGGTGAAGACTGATTTCAACAAAAGGAAAACAGACAACAAAGGTTAATGCTTTGATTCTATTTATATACAGATAGATAATATTTTTGGTAGTTGTGCTTTTATAGTAATATTTGATTCCCATGTAAATACAGAATAAATCAAAAGTGTGTCTACAAAAATGAACTCATTATTCAGAATTATATGAAAACACCCACATAAATTTATGAATGAAATTGCAAAATATTTTGTCTCATTGAAAAAATGTCATAGTTCGATTCTTGGGGACATTAGTAATACATGAAGATATCTCAACAGTTGATAAGAGAATGATGTTTATCAATAACAACTGTTGAATTAATACATGAAGACATTACAAAAGTTTGTTTACCCTTTTACAATTTAATACAAAATGTCAAAAACCTAATAATATGTCTTATTAAGCTTATTTGCATCATGTAAACAATAATTAAAATGCATTCGAGCCTTTTGAACACTTTGTTTGATAAACCAAGAATGTCTCATACTTGGTTACATATTGAAAGATTATGCCTTTTAATCGACATGTTCGATTACTGACTGTGAAATGTGATGTTTAACGAAGCTAAACATTGCTACGAGGTCATACGCATTTAGTTAAATAAATCGAATATTAAAAGTTATGCATTTAAATGTGATATAAATATAGGATAAACATTATTGCTAATAATGACTTATTATTGCATCCCATAATTACAATGTTATTATTAGATTTAATAAGTGTGTCACATGGAGACTATAGTTTAGAGGGTTACAATTAATTGCTATGATCAACCTCATATTCATTTTTTTATTCCCCTTTGACCTACAGCAAAATCTCAATCATGCCATTAACTATTATTATTAACAAGGTAATTTTGTTTTGCAGTAAATTATTGTTGTTGCACTAATCCTGAATCTTATCTGATACTCCCTCCGTTCCATTATTTTTGTCCCATTGCATAATAAAACACCACATATATTAGACAAATAGGTCAAAAATTATGGACAGAGGGAGTACAACAAACAATTATTAACGACTCTTAGTCAAATAGGTGATTGTCAACTATGTCGTCATTTTGATATCTTATTATTAAAACTAAGTTGTGTATTGATTGTAATTTATTGTTAACTGCATTATATTTGATTTGCATAGTTTTAAGAAAGAAGCAATCCTATTTTTCATCTCTACTCACTTCGCTTTTCTTAAAACCTAGCTTGTCGTTCTTGCTAGCGATAGTTGTGGTAACCCCAATCGGAAATAGAGGGGATTGAGACTCATTTTGCTCACATATTCGTATTATATTGTACTATACTCAAATTTTACGTATATATTGTTAAAAACGTATTTTGACTTTATAAGTACATTATTTCTCATATTTGTCAATTCTTAAAAGTAGAATAATTTAATATATATTCTTAAGGGTTAGGTTCAATCGAGACAACAATTATTTGTAAGACAATAAAACATAATCTCATCCATTGATTTGATTAATTTGACGATTGAGATTATATTTGAGTTTTAATTAAAGTGAGTTGTTGAATTTGCAAAAAATACAGGCGGGTTAAATTTGACGATTATTTTTTATTTAAATCTTGTCTGTTGGCTTAGTAAAAATCAACGGATAAGATGATGTCTACGGTTTTACATAAAGTTGTATGTCTTACTTGAACCTTTTCCTATTACTAAAATAAAAAATATGACTAAAAATACATCATGTGTTAACAAAATAATAGTTCACATTTATCCATCATATCCGGTATGGCTCTGATTTGTGCAGCGCCAGAATGGGATGGAGATGTCGGCTGCTCGTTCTCTCAGCCGTTCTCCTCCAGCACGTCTGAGAGAACGTGCTATGATGTACAATTAGGTTTAATTAGCCCAATATTAGTAATTAACCCAAAATTAATTAATGTAATTTTAATTTAATTAATGTATATTTTAATTTAAGTAATATAATTTTCAACTTTATAATTTAATTATATTTATTTTAGTTTATGTTACTTCAAATTCATTTAATTATATTAATTTTATTATTATTATCATGATTTTTAATATTTAACTTTTTTGTAATTTGTAATATACACAAACAAACGAGTGAAAAATAAAATCTAAAAACTTATCTCTTCAAACACGTGTCTGATGTAATTTGAATGAAATCTTGTTCAATTATTGATCAATAAATCAAACACAAACAAATGAATGAAAAAAATTTATTTAACCTTTTTGTATATATTATGAATAGTAATGGAAAGTTCTCATATAGGATGTATGAGTGCGCAAAAATGCAGAGAATGCAGTGAATAGTAAACAGAAAGTTCTCTCAGAGGATATCCTCTAAGAGAAAATAGCAAGTGCACGGTGCGGATGCTCTTACTGGATTATTGTGGTGGTATTTTCTCTGCTATCAACAAAAGTACACTATCCTATTACCTACAATCTCCGAAACATGTGACTCAAATTTTATTTTTATTTTAGGAGAATTATCGCATGCACTTATGTTTTTAGCATCAGCTGCTTCTCAAGGTTTTTGCATTTGGTGACAGTCTCGAGTTGCATAAAATATATCTTAAAAATCTACGGGTAAGGAAGTTCACAATTGGTTACTATAATTTTTGGGGAAGTTGGCACTTGTTCATTTTGAGTTGCATAAAATGGATATTTGTACCAATATATTTATAATACATTGCAATGCTTAGTGAAAACAATGTATGCAACTTAGAAGCAGTAATTATTATACCTTTGGCGTGAGATCAAGGAAAAAATAAATATACGCAAAATGGGAAGACATGATAATCAGCGTTGATTCTTAATATTTAACGGTTGTGATTAGTCTGAAATTTATTTAATTTTGGAAATTTATATGCACAAATCACGGAACCATTGAGTTGATGATTATAAATAGAGAATGAATCACGTGAAACGTAACAATTAGGTTATAAAATAAAATAAAATTTATTTAATTTTAATTTATTCGATTCCTAAAATATTGACAACTAATTGATGATTATGATTTTTCAAGATAATCAAGTCAAATAAATTCAAGTCACATTCAACTAATTTTTGAGTTGGTTCAACATGATGTGTTTCCAAACCATAAAATAATAAATAGTAAATCATAACAAACTTTTTATTGAATCATGCAATTTTTCTTAATTGTCTTTACATTTAAACTAAAATGTAGAAGATTCGGTAAACTTGTCGATTTAGGTATTACAATACAAAAACACGATTTGATATTAACATTAATTGTTATATATATGCTTCAAAAATTATACATTGTTGATTCTTGAACCGTAACATAGAAAATAATGAATCATAGCGTCATTGGTTCATTCGCAACGTTTATAACTTTATTTTCCTCTTCTCCATCTGATGTTCTTGTGTACTGTTAGCAAAGTAGGAATTATAGATAATCAGTTTCATGAAAATCACAGTGAAATCAACATGGTTCATTTATTTGATATTTGTGGTTCATGAATCACGTGGGTCAAATGATGAACCACTCACTAATCATATGCTTCGTCATTTGATACATTAGATTCATGATTCATACGGTATGTATATAAATGTTATAACAATTGACCGCTGTGAGTCGAGAACATCGATCTCAAACTGAACACAAGAATCAAACCATCATAACAATTAGAATACTAAGTTAATAATAGAAAAACAAATCACCTAGCAAAGAGAACATATGCATAACATGCAAAGATGAGACAAGCTTGTAAGTCAATGAACTCTCTAAAGATTTCCATATTGAAGGCACATTAAGCACATACAAAAGATTACTAACCAACAACTCTTCAAGTTCCACACTCAGCAACGGAAACATGCGGACAACACACACTTTACCACCCTAAAAATCCACACCAATAGCGATTCCTTAAGCACTTCACACCCCACCATATCCAACACCTTCAACATGCTCGTTTATGTCGCTTCTTTCGCGATTCAACTCACTTCTTCGTAGATGTGGCTCGTTGATCGTATCAGTTTCGTTTGTAGATTTTGATTGGAAAGTTCGGATATTCAAACATTATCTTTGCCCTGATTTTATGGAATCTTCTAATGTGTGTATGACTAATTTACCCTTATTGGTTTATTTATTAGGGATTATTGCCGAAACCACCTCTTATAGGGCGTAATTGCTGAAAACCACCCCTTATACATTTTATTGCCGAAAACCACCCTTTGTTCGTCTGACTTTTGTTGACCGACACATTTTAACGGAAAACGTTCAATTAGTGTTAAATCTCCGTTAGATGGATTAATTAGGCATTAATTAGGTTAATAAATATAAGGGGTGGGTTTTCGGCAATTACGGCCTATAAGAGGTGGTTTTCGGCAATCTCCGACGGGTGGTTTAACCTAGTTGTTTGATGCACAATTATTTGCATATCGATTGAAATATATTACTATATTCTATATTAGACTCTTTGTGCAACAATTACTATATTCGATTGAAATAAAGTAAATATGAAAGAAGTTAGGGGTAAAATGAGACTCTTTTTGCTTTATATATACGATAGGGTGAAGATCCGGTATAAAATCTCTTATGTGTATAAAATACACTAATATGAACCGTTAAATAAATTAGATCAACATACCAGATTTATAACCAAATTAAATAAAAAAGTTACCAAATATGGAATTAAAATAATTCAAAATTAAATGCGAGGGTAATTTAGGAAGAACAAAACAAGGTTGTTTCAGAAACCATACTTCAATCCAAAAAATTAGGGTATTTCGAAATTGTGAAACAACCTCTGAAAATCAAACGAAGAAACGAATTCAGCCGTGTCTGCATCGATTGTTATCATCCGTCGCGCACATTTCTCCGTTTGGCTTGTAAGTTATCTTAGGGTTTCGTATGTCTATTATACTAGGGTTTCATTTAAACTGTTGCGATTTAGTTAGGGTTTCGTTTTGTGCGACATTTGATGTCTGACATTGCAAATCAACTTTCAATTATAAAACATCAGCAGCGATCCGGTTGATATAGTTTGTTAAACATGAGTATACTGTAAGGTTCAAAAAATATATAAACATGGTTCATGAACCATGCTTAACAATTTGTTGAACCATACTCGATTAGTATGGTCCAAATAATTGTGGATTATGGTTCATGAACCATGTTTATCAATTTATTGAACCATACTCGCAGACTATTTTGTATTTGGCTGGAACATATAATACCATGTTGGATGTTTTTTTGCAGGTTTAGAAAAGAGTGGTAGATAAGCTAAGAAACTTATACATTGTGCGAATAGTCGAATACTGACTTGGAGCCACGACGAGTTGAAAATCGATTAGAATAGAAGACTGACCTTGATGTCTTACGCTGCATATAGAAAAAATTCGTGCATTTTAGGATCATTTGATACTATTACTCCCAATTGATGTTTTGTTGAACAAGCAATGCAAAAAATACTGAGTTTCTGAATCATAATTCAATAGTGGTTGACGATCGTTGAATGATTTGATATAATATGCAAAATGCTTGTATGGTTCATAAATTATCACTAACTGGTTCATGAACCATATTACAAAAACCATATTATCATTTTCATTATCTAGTATGGTCCATCAATTTGCTAACTATGGTTCTAGAACCATCCAATACAAATACTTGAACCATATCGACGAAAAGATTCAAATAGGATCGTCAATTCTGATATGGTCCAAATATTTGAACTATATGGTTCTAGAACCATACACTACAATATTTTGGATCATGTCCATTAAGAATCGTAATTGCAATTAAAACAGTATAACCGACCAAATCATTATTGCGACTTCGTACTACGAATCTGAACCAGAATGTTGATTCTCGTCCGTAATTGTTAGGAAGAACGTAATTGATAAAATTTGTTGGAGTATTTTTAGGATATGATATGAAAATATAATCATTAAATATAATTATTTTTGTAACATTACGGATTTGCCCTTTATTATTATTTTGGTAAGTATTTAGATGCGTATTTGAACCGTTGGATTGAAATCAAATCTACGGTTGGGATAGTTTTATATTTTATACCAAAAATAGCACTTTATATCTGATCCCTTCCCAAATATATATATAGAGGTTGTATCATGTGAACCCTCTCAATTTGGTGGACTCGTGGATCCCCTCTTGCATCCGTTGATTGCATTTTTTGGATGCATCAGATTGCGCCACGTATGTGCATTTGTCATGTGCACATCACGTGTGCACATGACAAATGTACACGTGCAAGTCACATGCTTCATTAATGCATTGGCACAATTTGGTGCGTTCAAAAAATGCAATCAATGGGTGCAAGAGGGGATCCACGAGTCCACCACATTGAGAGGATCCACATGATACAACCTCTATATGTATATATATATCCATCTATCGTATATATAAAGCACAAAGAGTCTCATTGAATTGGTCGATTAGATAGATTGACGGAGTAATACAAAAGTGTGAAATATTGTATAAAATAAAAAAAAGGGTCAGAGAATTTAGAGATACAGGTAGTTTTCGGCAATTACGGCGTATAAAAGGTGGTTTTCGGCAATTATCCCGGTTGAGATTTGGGGTTGAATTAATTGAATTTTATTAACCTAATTAATTGAATTAACCTAATTAATTAACCTAATTAATGCCTAATTAATTTATCTAACAGAGATTTAACACTAATTGAACGTTTTCCGTTAAAATGTGTCGGTCAACAAAAGTCAGACGAACAAAGGGTGGTTTTCGGCAATAAAATGTATAAGGGGGTGGTTTTCAGCAATTACGCCCTATAAGAGGTGATTTTCGGCAATAATCCCTATTTATTAATATATTTAATGCATAATTAGTTTCTATATTTATAAATTGACCCTTAATCTAAACCATCCAATTATTTTAATTAAACGATTCATATCTCTTTTTACTTTATAACTAGCATTTACTTTTCACCTGATCTCTTCTCTTATAAACATCACTGGATTGATTAAAGCCAACACTGATAATTATATCTCATCGTCATATATATTCAACTTGTCTCTAGAAACCTCATCCTTTTTATCTTATGCCAAAAGATTGTCAAGTGGATCTTGACATGAGAGATTAAGAAAGGCCTGAAGTAAGGAAGCCCTTCCTAAAGAACATTATTTTGAGCTCCAAAGAATCTTGAGGTTAAGAAAGGCCATAAGGTTGGCATGAGAGATTTTAATGTGGACATGAATATGAGAGTGGATCTTGCTCTTCCCGAGTTTTATGCAATTCAGGGATTGTTAAATGGTAAGACCAATGTTATTAGACTTTTAGGCAAAGAGACTTCCATGGTAGTGAACTTTAGAAAGTTTTTGAAGTATCAGTTCATATGTAATTGTTCATATGTAATTGTCACAACACTCCTCCACATCGAAGGACTTAGACCAATCAGTTGTTGCGGTGTCTTATATAGAATTTTATCCAACATTATAACCAATCGACTTAAAAAAATTCTTGCCCATGATCATTGGTATGTCTCAATCTGCGTTTGTTCTTGGAAGGCCAAACTAACAGTGCTCTCCTTAAGGGACTTGTCATTGGGATGTTTCATATTTTATATCTTGGAGTGTTCTTAGATGCTAGGAGTCTCAGAATTGCCAATTATAAATTCATTATTGACAAAATGGTTCATAAATAACCTCATGAACAAAAGATGTTTTTTTATATGTTTGGAAGCTTTTCCTTGTTAAGTATGTGCTGATAGTGATTTGTACCTATTGGATGCGTAGCTTAATCCTTCTAAACGGTGTGATAAAAAAAATCTGTATTTGCCGGAATTTTTTGTGGAATGGAAATTGCGTGAGAAAAAATGCTTGATCAGTTGGAAGCTAGCTAGTGTTGTGTGTTTATCTAAAGCCAGGGTGGGTGATAGGGCACTTTTGTATGCCGATTTAGGTCCTTTACACTACTTGTATTTCTAACATTTTAAGTATAAGATTACGCTTTTGGTGCAGTTTCGTATTTCAGGTGTATCAGAAAGTTAGAAACAAAAGAACAACAAAGAAGGCTGAAAACAACAAGATGACAAGAATCGGAAGAACAGAGGAGCGTCCGAGAGACGTAGCGCGCGAGTTGTGTCGCGCAGAGGCAAATCAGATGATGTCAGCAAGTAGCGACAAAGCCGAAACGATGACGTCAGCATGCACGAGAATCTTTCTTAAACTGAATTTTAGAAGATAAAGATGATTCCCTATATTTTCTTGCCTATTTTACTGCGAAAACCCTAGAAAGCAAGACTATAAATACAAAGCATGAGAGAAATCACAAGAGAGCCGATTTTAAGGAAGAGACGCCCAAGCTGCCGGCGCAAGCAGAGCGACGCGAAGACCAGATTCTGACAATCAGATTTGTTCTTGTTATTTAGTTGTTCAAACATAAACTTTGAGATGTACACATTCAGCATGTCTAGCTAACTTATTGAATTCGGTTTGGACTTTTATCTATGAATGATATGTTTTGAATTCTTGTACGTAATGCATGATACGTTTAGTGTTATTACTCCAAGCTTATTTGCATGATAATTAGGTTAGATAGTTAAGCGTAGCCTTGACCCGCAGACTTAATTATAGAATCTATTGTCTATTGTTAAACTATCAGATGTACGTGACTGTGAATGATAGGAGTAACACTAGAATAGTTAATCACTATCTTGACCGGATTCGTGGTTAATTAGACTAGGTCGAGTAATAGTATCATACAGACTTTGATTGGAATGTATGTGTAGGTTATTAAGCCTTGACCGAACCTTAACTTACGTGAACAATATATCATATATCCTTAGTGACCAATGACGAACATAGAATTCATAGTGATAAGTCTAAACCGAGCTCATCTCTGTTTTTGTTAAACACCTTAATTAACTTGCATTCTGTTGCGCGCCAGAAGCATTGCGCGCGCGCTTCTTTTCATAATCTGCTTACGTACTCTCAAACCCCTGTTTAGTTGTAGACAAAAGATCACTTCTCACCGTTCCCTGTGGATTTGACCCCTACTTATCCGACTATACAAAGGAGGAGACTGGGGATAAATTTGCAGCACATAACGACGTGCTGCCAGTGGGTTTGGCATAAAGGATCTTTATGTATTCAGCAAGGCCTAAATGTCGTCTCATATTTGTGAATTTTATTATGAAAAGAGGTTTATGGGTAAAATGGATTTATGATAATATTTTAAACACTATGTTTTATGGGTTGTAAACCTTATGTTTGTCAGTGATTTACTTATTTTTGCTAAAGCTACTAACAAGTTCATCAGTTAAATTAAAATGCTATGGAACACTTCTTTGTTTGACCTGGACTTAATATCAACTATGATAAATCTTCCATATTCTTTGGTGGAGCTATTAGGGATCGTCAAAATAACAGTGTTCTGGACTTATAATTGGGAAGTTTCTCATTTTATATCTTGGAGTGCCCATAGATGTTTGGAGTCTTAGAATTGTCAATTATAAATTCATAATTTATAAAATGCTTGTCAAAATAACATCATGGACAAGAAGATGTCTTTCAAACGTTGGGAGGCTTATCATTGTTAAGCATACGGTGCCAGCTATTTGTACCTATTGAATGCGTGGCTTAACCCTTCTGTTGGGGATTCGTCCCCACAAACTGTTTGTTAGGGACGTGTCCCTAAGAACTGTTTGTTAGGGACGTGTCCCTATGAAAAACCTTTATGGTTTTGATGGAACAAACACTTAGTTAATTAATCTTTTCTTAAGTGTCCATGAAAATGATTCAAGTAAACATGTGATGGAGCGTATTTATACGATCCATAATTGTCTTATTTCCATCGTTTTTATATGTTTTATTTGTGAAATATTACCTTTTCGTAATGTTTTGCATTTCAGGCATATTAGGACTGCAAGAGAGCTTTAACACGCTAGTGGAGCACTTTAGGCAAATTCGGACCACGAAAACGAAGAAAGAGGTGAACTATATTAACATGTCTTGTATGCTGCTTGTTTGATTATGTTATAGTCAAGCCTAGCGGTGTAGCTAGTTTATAATTTATTCATGCTAGTGTCATCTTCTTGAGAATTTAGCGGTTAATAGAAGATAAGGAAATTTTATAGAATTATTTGCATATTATCTTAGCGGATGTATGTTGTTGTGTCTCCAGCGGAAACAACAATAAAAAATTCATATGATTGTTACATATGTGGTAATTATTTTATGTTGCAAACAACTCCCTGAATTGATTGTTGACATATTGATAGAGCACAGTTGTACGCTACTTTAAGTCCTTTACATTGCTTATATTCTAACATATTTCAGTATAAGATTACGCTTTTGGTGTAGTTTTGTATCTGAGGTTCAAAAGAAGAGTTAGAACAAAAACGCAACAAGAAGGCTGAATCTCGAGCAAAAAGACAACAAGGTGACAACAAAGGACAGAAGACCACTAGCGCGCGAGCACTATGGCGCGCGAGTGTGAGTCGCGCAGAGGACAGCAAAACGGTGACGTCAGCAGACAGCGAGATATCAGGAGCGATGACTTCATCACGCGCGAAGAATATTTCTAAGTTCGGTTTTTGGAGATTACATATTTCCTAAGCTTATTTTTAGAGATAATGAAGATTTCCTACAGATATTCTTGCCTAAATATTCGAGGAAACCCTAGGAGGCAAGACTATAAATATAAAGCTTCATGGAAATCACAAGTGTGCGTACTTAGAGAGCTGGACACGGCGCAGACGAGAGAAGAGCAGAATTCCGGCAAGATTGTGCGCGCGAGCTGTCACGCGAACCTGCCGACGCACCACATCAGATTTGTCTTGTTATTTAGTTGTCATATAATTATTCTTGAGATGTATTCATTCAGTATGAGTAGCTAAACTCACTGAACTCGGTTTGGATTTGAATCTATGAATGATATGTTTTGAGGTCTTGTTCTTAATTTGCATGATAAGTTTAGTATTATTATTCCGAACTCAATTGCATGATAATTAGGTTAGACAATTAAGCGAAGCCTTGCACCGCAGACTTAGTTGTAGAATCTATTATCTATAGTTAAACTATCAGAAGTACGTGACTGTGAATGATAGGAGTAACACTAGAATAGGCAGTAGCTACCTTGACCGGATTCGTTATTGACTAGACTAGATTGAGTAATAATATCATACGACCTTGACCGGAATGTATGTGTAGGTTATTAAGCTGTGACAGGACCTTAACTACGTGAAACATACATGTGTATCTTTAGTGACCGAGGATAAACATAGAAATTCATAGTGAAGAATCTGAACCGAGCCATCTCTTGCATAGTTATATACATCTTTTTACTTGCTGTCTGTGTGTGCGCCAGTTGTACTTGCGCAACAGTTTTCTTTCTTTTAATTACTTCACTCACAACCCCAATTCTTAGTTTGTAGTTGAAAAGAGACTTCTCACCGTTCCCTGTGGATTCGACCCCAGCTTACCAAGACTATACTAGTAGGAGAGTCGGGATAAATTTGCAGCACTCAACGACGTGCTCGTCAAATTTTGGCGCCGTTGCCGGGGAGCGCTAGAGAAGTTTTCTTTTCTTTTCTTTTTGTATTTATTTTTTTTTCTTTTCTTATATAAAAACCAAAAAAAAAATTGTTACTTTTAATCTCGCTGTTGTTTTTGCTTTTGCATGGAAGTTAGTGGTGAGAACAGCGTGATCGGTAGACGAATGGATAACACACCAGATGCGCCAGCGCGCAATGTCGAGAACTTGTTTGCTAGACTGAACCCCGCAGAATTGGATGCTATCAGAAGGGAGGTTCAGAGAGATTTTGAGCAAAGCATGGCTGATGCGGCATTGAGGAATAAGGTCCAGATTCAAAATAACGTTGATGCTCGCGCGCCACCATATGTCGCGCGCGTTCCTGCGCAACCTAGTTCGACGCACCATAAAAGAGATGTTTGCTGCTGAGAATGGGTTCAGTTGGAGAGCGGATCAGAATTTCCAGAGACCGCGCGCTGACTGGCGCGCGCAACCTTACGCTCCAACTGGCGCGCGACCTTTCGCGCCAGCTGCTTCATACAACCCACTGCACAGATACGCTGAAGGACCAGCACAATACAATCAGCAACCAAGAAGGTCTCTGGAGGACATAGTCGGTCAGCTGGCAGAAACCATACGCAAGAACGAAGAGCAAAACGACAAGCGTTTCACTCTCATTGAAAATCAGCTGACAGAGATCTCCGCTACATAATCGAAATCATGGAGCACAGGAAAGCAAGAAGAATCTCTTCCAAAACGAGGTCAATACAGAGATACTCAGGTCAGACAAGGAGACATCAAGTGCGCCAGCTGTCACACGCACACTGGAAAGCGCGCAACTGGAGGCGCATTCAGTGGATTCAGCCGATTCGGATGAGGAGATTATTGAAGAGCACGCTGAATCAACACCACCAGATGAGAGGTACATTGGAGAGTTTAATGAATTAATTGTTGCTAATAAACTTGTACCGTCTGATGCGCAGGAACTTGTGGTTGCGCTCAAGGAACCGATATACCACTCTGATTATGACTTCAAGGGTAAAGGAGAGACTCTGCCCGATATCGTTAAAAGTGGTCTTAAATATGATCAAAAGTTTGATCTGGACGAACCTTTGGAGCTGAACGAGCCAAGTCGCGCGCCAGCTGGTGCGCGAGTACACCATGGTTCGAGAGAAGCTCGTGAGCGAGTGCAAACGGCGCTATTGACTCGCGCGACATCAACAGATTTGAACCTTTTTATTCCAAACTTTTATTCTGGTTTTGATGTCACTAACTCCCAGTTAAGCACTGATTCTAATTATGCACTTGAATGTTTGCCATGCAGGAACAAAGCTGATAACAAAAAAGGGCAAAAATTCAAGTGTGGGGGAGAACACTGGTGCGCCGTAGTCTGCGCAAGGTAATGTCGAGCCAACGACGTTAAACAAAGGCACTTGTCGGGAGGTAACCCGTCACTTTACTTTACACGTTTTAGTTGCATTAGGATTTTTTGTTTTTTTAGATAACTTAGTTTTTTTGCATGCATGCTATTGCCTTCTTTACTACTTGTGCATAACGTGAGGACACGTTTTTGTTTAAGTGTGGGGGGGTAGTAGTACATTTATCTTAGGAGTAGGATTAAATTTTTTCGTTTTTTAATTTAGTTTAGACAAACCGAATGTGAACACATCTCAAGAGGTAATTGCGCGCGAGAAATACTGGCTTGCGCGACCTGTGTGCGCACTCGCGCACCTGTGCTAATTTGTGCTTATATGACATATTCTGAATTTTTGATAATTTTTTCGAATTTTGTGTATCTCTTGAGTGGAATAACGAGGGATGTGGAGTTGATAGAAACGTCCTAGAGAAGCAGTCGACCGAACGAAACTTGAGGATCGGTTGTATGGTTATGAGTATTCGTGGAGGTTGGTACTTCGCGGTCAAAGGAAAAGAGCAAGCTCAGTCACGCAGATGCCAAAGGCGAAACCCTAACAGCGTGACGAGACGGAAAACAGACCGTCTTCGTGAAGTTAGTTGCTCAGGAAGGGCGCGCGGTTGCAAACGCGTGGCCTGACTTGCGCGCGACTGATCAGAAGCGAGAGCGGGGCGTGGTTCCATAGCTGCTATCCGAAGGCCATGATTGGAAACCGTTCTAGGGAAGAATCAAGATCCGGACCAGAAAGAAGTATTCAATTCAAAGTTAAAGCTCAAAGGGCCGAAACAATGAAAAGAAGAAATCGTGCAAACAAAGTATGTAACAATCTGTCCAAGAACAAACAGTGAAGCGTCAAAGACGCAAAGCTCAGAAACCCTAAGACACGGATCAATCACGTATCAGAGGAAGCGAATACAAATAACCATGCAATCGCAACTCAAGAAGAATTCGGTGACCGGTGCTTGAAAAGGACTATCGCCCAATCATCCGAATTGAGATGCATTCCACAAGAGAGGTAACACAAGGTTTGAATTAATAACTTAAATCAGTTTTGTGTTGTATAATCACAAGTGCGCAGGTTGTGAGAGTAGCGCAGACGTGTGGCGCAGTAAATCCAACATTCACGCGTGCATTACACAAGAGGTAAGGAAGCCGACTTTAAGTCCTTTACATTGCACAGTTGGCATTCACGCGTGCATTACACTTCAGGGACGAACAAGAGTAAGTGTGGGGGATTTGATAGAGCACAGTTGTACGCTACTTTAAGTCCTTTACATTGCTTATATTCTAACATATTTCAGTATAAGATTACGCTTTTGGTGTAGTTTTGTATCTCAGGTTCAAAAGAAGAGTTAGAACAAAAACGCAACAAGAAGGCTGAATCTCGAGCAAAAAGACAACAAGGTGTGACAACAAAGGACAGAAGACCACTAGCGCGCGAGCACTATGGCGCGCGAGTGTGAGTCGCGCAGAGGACAGCAAAACGGTGACGTCAGCAGACATCGAGATATCAGGAGCGATGATGTCATCACGCGCGAAGAATATTTCTAAGTTCGGTTTTTGGAGATTACATATTTCCTAAGCTGATTTTTAGAGATAATGAAGATTTCCTACAGATATTCTTGCCTAAATATTCGAGGAAACCCTAGGAGGCAAGACTATAAATATAAAGCTTCATGGAAATCACAAGTGTGCGTACTTAGAGAGCTGGAGACGGCACAGACGAGAGAAGAGCAGAATTCCGGCAAGATTGTGCGCGCGAGCTGTCACGCGAACCTGCCGACGCACCACATCAGATTTGTCTTCTTATTTAGTTGTCATATAATTATTCTTGAGATGTATTCATTCAGTATGAGTAGCTAAACTCACTGAACTCGGCTTGGATTTGAATCTATGAATTATATGTTTTGAGGTCTTGTTCTTAATTTGCATGATAAAGTTTAGTATTATTACTCTGAACTCAATTGCATGATAATTAGGTTAGACAATTAAGCGAAGCCTTGCACCGCAGACTTAGTTGTGGAATCTATTATCTATAGTTAAACTATCAGAAGTACGTGACTGTGAATGATAGGAGTAACACTAGAATAGGCAGTAGCTACCTTGATCGGAGTCGTTATTGACTAGACTAGGTTGAATAATAATATCATACGAACTTTGACCGGAATGTATGTGTAGGTTATTAAGCTGTGACAGGACCTTAACTTACGTGAACAGTACATCATGTATCTTTAGTGACCGAGGATAAACATAGAAATTCATAGTGAAGAATCTAAACCGAGCGCATCTTCTGCATAGTTATAAACATCTTTTGTACTTGCTGTCTGTGCGTGCGCCAGTTGTACTTGCGCAACAGTTTTCCTTTCTTTTAATTACTTCCACTCACAACCCCAATTCTTAGTTTATAGTTGGAAGAGAATTCTCACCGTTCCCTGTGGATTCGACCTCAGCTTACCAAGACTATACTAGTAGGAGAGCCGGGATAAATTTGCAGCACTCAACGACGTGCTCGTCACATATATATTTTTATTCATATTTTTTTATTGAAGCACAAAACAATTATTTGAAAACCCCCTTTTTATATTTTTTTTAGAATAATTATACTCTAGAATTAAATTGCTCTCTTTTGGGTTCGATCCTACTTGCCGCTTGCTAGCTTGTAGGAAGTAATAAATTTAAGTTTGAGGCACTCAACGACGTGTTTGTCAAATTTGGCGCCATTGCCGGGGAGAGCATAATCTAGGATAGATTATTTTTATTGTTTGTATTTTGTGTGTAATTATTTTCTGTATTTTTACTACTCTTCAAGATGTCTAATGCAGGAGATCTGAATGAAATTGGTGGCTCGATCAATGGAAATAATCAAGGAGAAAACAATTTGCCACAAGAAGTACCGCCTTATTTTGATGAGCCCGAACAAGAATTTAATCGAAGGCGTAGAGAAGCGGCGCGTCGAAGAGCCGCCATGCAAGGAAATAATGATGGATACAGGCAAAATATTGGAAATAATTATGATGCTCCTCAACCACAATATGTTGCACCTAGAGCGCCAACAATGAAGGAGCTTTCTACACCGGTGATTCGAGATCAACCATGGTGTGTTAATTCCAACCCTGAAGACGATAATTTTGAGATTAAATTGGAAGTTGTTCACCATCTCCCAAAATTTCGAGGATTACCGGGAGAAGTTGCTATGCGGCACCTACAAGAATTTACGGGAGTTTGTCAAACTCTTAGACCATACCCCGCATCGGAGGAAAGGTTCAAACTAAAATTGTTTCCTTTAAGTTTAACTGACCTGACGAAAAATTGGTTTTTGTCTTTGCCTTCAAGGAGTATTCAAACTTAGGATCAAATGCAAAGGAATTTTTTGGATAAGTACTACCCTCCCTCAAGAGCTAACCAAGTAAGAAGAGAGTTGTTTACTATTTGACAAGGTCCAACCGAGTTGACGTATGACTACATGGAGCGGTTCAATACTTTGGAGCAAAGTTGTTGCAATTTGGGTGTACCGGAAACAATGCTAATGGAATATTTGCTTGACGGATTGAGACCACTTGAGAGGATGTTATTGGATGCCGTAGCGGGTGGAACGGTTTTAAACTTAACACCTACGGAGGTGCATGAATTAATTGCCGAAACCGCGGAGAGAGCGCGTTTTAGAGAGGAAAATGGTGAGAGGGATGACACCTCACAATTGAAGAACGTGTCGCATATGGACTCTAACAATAGTCAATTGGCCAATAGAATGAAGGAGCTCAAGGAGATGATGAAGAAAATGATGGGTGGCCAAACGAGCGGAGCAAAGCAATGTGAATTTTGTGGGGCAATTAGCCACAAAACGGATGAGTGTCCCACACTACATGAGGATGATTCGCTTGAAGTGAATGCGCTAGGAGGATATCAAAATTTCAACAATAGGCAAGCACCAAGACAATTTGGACTCGCAGCAAATGGGTATAGCTGGAAAAATGAAGGAGGATTTCAAAAACAACCAAGGACAAAATCAGCTGAATAAATACCGTCTTCCTTTTCAACAACAAGAAAGGTTTAATTCAAATGGAAATTATCCCCAAAGAAAGACCTACAAACAAGGAAGCTCAAGTAACCCTTTAGAAGATGTGGTGAAATAAGTGAAAGACGCGATGAAAGATATGATGAAGGACGTGGCAGCAAATCAAATGAGAACTGATAGCGCAATCCAAGAGTTAACAAAAACAACGTCACACATCGTCTCTACCAAAACCTAGCTCAAAAATGATAGAGGAAAGCTACCATCAAATCAATTCCCAATCCTAAGAGTAACATATGCGCCATGACATTAACGAGTGGAAGGAACGTCGAAAACGACCAAGAAAATGACGGTTTGAGAAGCTGCCGAGAAGGATCCGCGGAGGCTGAAGAAATACCAGACGCGGAGGCTGAAGGATTTATGCAAAATTCAGTATCGTCCTCGGCTAAAAATGGTTCAGCGTCCAGGGTACCGTCTGAGGTAAATTTGAATTTTTCGGATTTCTAATCTTCTTCCATTTCCAATTCAGATGAAAAAGACTAAGAAGAGTTTAGCAATGGATAAGGAACTTTTGGAGTTATTTAGCAAGGTGGAAATCACCATTCCATTACTTGACGCGGTAAAGCAAATACCGAGTATGCGAAGTTTCTTAAGGACTTGTGCACAAACCGAAGGAAACCAAGCCATGAGCACGTAAGCTTGAGGAAGAATATCTCAGCAATTCTACAATGCAAGGTAGCACAAAAGTTTGTGACGCTCCGCGGACGACAAAAATTGTCGTTGTAGTATAGTGGTAAGTATTCCCGCCTGTCACGCGGGTGACCCGAGTTCGTTCCCCGGCAACGGCGCTAAAATTTGACGAACACGCCGTTGAGTGCCTCATACTTAAGTTTATTATTTCATACAAGCTAGCGAGCGGCAAGTAGGGTCGAACCCAAAAGAGAGCAATTTAATAGAGTACAATAAAATATAAAAAATGGGGTTTTCAAAGAATTGTTTTGTGCTTCAATACATAAAATATGAATAAAATATATATGTCAACAATCAATTCAGGGAGTTGTTTGCAACATAAAATAATTACCACACATGTAACAATCATATGAATTTTATATAGTTGTTACCGCTAGAGACACAAAAACATACATCCGCTAAGATAATATGCAAATAATTTTATAAAAAATCATTATCTTCTATTAACCGCTAAGTTCTCAAGAAGATGACATTAGCATGAATAAGTTATAAACTAGTTACACCGCTAGGCTTGACTAGAACATAATCAAACAAGCATCATACAAGGCATGTTAATATAGTTCACCGCTAGGCTACTCTAAACTAACGTACAAGCATGTTATTTGCACAAAGAATTATAATAAAATTCACATAAAAATAATCATGTATAATAATCATCAAGACATGTTAACCAACAACTCCCCAAATTGGTGAGTTTAGTTACACATAATATCCATGACAAAATACAATGAAAATGAAAGAGTTTGTAGTAAGAATTGTTTCACAATTTTTGGTGATGAAAATGATGTCTTCTTTATCTTCTTCCGCTGTCATCACGGCTTAAGATTGAGCTGACTTTATCTTCAAAAATCCAGAATATCTAAGCTTGAAAGAGATCTCCATAGTGGTGTAGAAAATGAGTGTAATGTGAGGTAGACTTTGCAAGAATGAATTTTTTCCTTATGGTAGCTTGCTGCCCCCTCTTTTATACTGCATTATCCTCATTAATGCTCATAAAACTCGTCCCATTCCCATGAGCCTCGTGTTTTAATCCCTTCCCATTTCCAAAGTTGGTGATAAATACAATTTGCTAAATCTGGAATCGTCGCGGAGGCTAAAATAATTAATATCGCGGAGGGTGAATAATTTAGAGAAATGTAATACCCTCTGCGACAAAAAAATGAATAACCTCCAAGATAGTGACTTTACACGGACCCTGAAGGATTTATTCCCGCGGAGGGTGAATAATATCCATTAATTCTGTACCCTCCGTGCCATGTAATTCAATACCCTCCGTGGTTGTATAAAAATCAGATCCTCAGTTGTTTCTGTTGATTTGAAATTGCGTCAAATTGTCAAAACGTTCTTGATACATTTATAACATAAATTATTCATAAAAAGTAAAATAATATATGAAAATATGTAATCAAGTGATGTGAATTTGCGATTTTATGGATCGTATAAATACGCTCCATCAATAATTTTGATGAATATTTTGTTAATATCCATTAGAGCTTCTATACTTCCGGGCTTAAGTCATCTTTAATTTCCGCCATACTTAACTCGACATCCGACTCTCGATGAAAAAGCACCATTTGATACGATTTGTATTAGTGATAAGAGTGAAATGAAGATGAGAGGAAGGGGATATGCAGAGATGAAATTAGGGTTTAGAGAGGAAGAGGAACGTGAGAAGATAAAGAGATAATTGATAATCTCAACGAGAGCACCATTGATGCGGATATGGATAAGAAGTGAAGAATGAGATGAAGATGAAAACAAAATTAGGGTTAGATGGAGGAAAAATGTGCCTGTGGGTAAATGGATGGCTGAAAATTATTTTGAGCACTAATGGTTTATGTGATTTAATAGAAAGCCCATTACTCTTGGTAGTTGAAAAGGATACTGATATTGCAGTTATTTTCTAAAGTGCATCGATAGAGATAGTGATGGTAATATTAAGTGGAAAGGTAATCTGACTCTTTTTAACAAAGGGTGCTGACGAGCACGTCGTTGAGTGCTGCAAATTTATCCCGACTCTCCTACTAGTATAGTCTTGGTAAGCTGGGGTCGAATCCACAGGGAACGCTGAGAACTAGTCTTTATCTACAACTAAAACTAGGGTTTGTGAGTGAAAGTAATTAAAAGAAAAGAAAACTGTTGCGCAAGTAGAACTGGCGCACAATCAGAAAGCAGTCACGCAAGAAGTAAATAACTATGCAAGAGGTGAGTTCGGTTCAGATTCTTCACTATGAATTTCTATGTTTATCACTGGTCACTAAAGATACATGATATAAAGTTCACGTAGGTTAAGGTCCTGTCACAGCTTAATAACCTACACATACATTCCGGTCAAAGTCCGTATGATATATTACTCAATGTAGTCTAGTCAACCACGAATCCGGTCAAGGTAGCTATTGACTATTCTAGTGTTACTCCTATCATTCACAGTCACGAACCTCTGATAGTTTAACTATAGATAACAGATTCTACAACTAAGTCTGCGGTGCAAGGCTTCACTTAATTGTCTAACCTAATTATCATGCAATTAAGCTTGGAATAATAATACTAAACCTATCATGCAATTAAGAACAAAACCTTGAAACATGTCATTCATAGATCTGAATCCAAACCGAATTCAGTAAGTTAGCTACTCATACTGAATGTATAGATCTCAAACATAAATATTAAACAACTATAATGACAAAACAAATCTGAGTGACGCGTCGTCTGGCTCGCGTCGGCAGCTTGCGCGCACGGCCAGGTCTGAATTCCGCTCTGAGCCGTTTGGTCTCCTCTGCGCACACCTATGTACATGTCTGGAGTTCTCTGGTAGCTGCATATTTATACTCTTGCCTCCTAGGGCTTCCACGAATAATTAGGCGAGAGAATATATCTTTATCTCTAAATTCCAGACTTAGAAATATTCTTTGCGCGTGATGACGTCATCGCTCTGGATATTCCGCTGATTGCCGACGTCATCGTTTTGCTCTGCTGTGCGCGACCCACACTCGCGCGCCATACTGCTCGTGCGCTAGTGGTCTTTTACTCTTGTTCTCACGTTGTTGTCTTTTGCTTCGAGATTCAGCCGTCTAGTTGCACTTTTGTTCTAACTCTTCTTTTAAACCTGAGATACAAAACTACACCAAAAGCGTAATCTTATACTTAAATATGTTAGAATCTAAGCAGTGTAAAGGACTTAAAGTAGCATACAAAAGTGCTCTATCAGGTGCTTATTAGTTATTGAAGGAGTGTTTCAAAAAAGTTTGGTCAAGTTTGTTTGTTTGAAATCTATATTTTTTCCTAAACATAATTTTCATATATGGTTTGCTGTGAATGATATATTGCTGACCAAAGATATATTAAGGGGAAGAGTTGAAGATCTGCAATATAATTTGTGTCATAATTTAGTGGAGATTAGCTCTCATCTATTCTACTTTTGTCTCAAAATGCTAACTATCAAAGCTTGTCTTTTGCGCCTGGGAAAAATCATTAGTTCCACAAATTGGAATGATCTTTACTCCTGGATGTCAATACAAATGTGTAAGAACTGTGCGGAGAAATTTGCTACTATACAAAAGTTGGCGAAATAGAAACGCAAAAGTGTTTAATAGTTTGTACATAGAGTCATGAAAACCTTTTCTATCAAGATGGACACTTTATAGAATAAAATATCCTGACAACTTATTTGGCGCATCATAACAATTGCATAATTTTTTATTTTATGTATATTGTAGTAGCCTTGAAGTGTACGGTGCCATGGTGGTTATCCTAGTGTTGCTTTCTTATCTGTAGGGAATAGTTTGAGTTAATGATCAGGTGTCAGCCTGATGCAGCGTACGTGCATGGAAGAAAACAAATAGGGAAACTTAGACACTTTTATCAAAAATTAAATCTAACTGTCTGACAACATAGCTAACTTTTCTTTAAATAGGAAAAACTCGAAAATCCTAAAATAAAAATTGGAAAATATTCGAAAACATTTAAAAAAAATAGTAAGCGACCCAAAACATGTGCGGTTAAAATTGTAAACGACCTCAAAAGCCCAAACCACGTGCTGTTAAATTAGACGGTTATTTCTAGTTTAAATTTCATAGGTGGAATTATTAATATCAAGGTTGAGATTGTGTTGATATCACAAAAAGATATTAGTCCACCTTGATGTTTTCCATATATTTATTTGCAGTGATGGATCCAGGAGGGACAGGAGGGTCAGCCGACCCCCCTTTCATGAGATCAATGATCTAGATATATATGGTATTTTTAAGAGATAACTAAAAAAGGCGAATAGCTTAGTGGATCTGAGTAAAGACCGCGTGGGTCATGAGCCGGGTTGGACACCCAAGTTTAGATTTTTCTTCAATTTTTTTTTAATTTTTTATATATTTTAGACTTTCCTTTACTCAAATTTTCTTTTCCGACCCCCCTTTACACAGAGGCTGGATCCGCCACTGAAATTTGTTTAGATATGAGAGACTCAAAGAATTCTTATGTATAGGAAAAAGTTCAAGGAAGACAAATAAATATTTGTAACACAGTGAGAAACAACCTCAATCGCTGATTACTTCCAACAGATAAGATTAAAACAAAAAATAACCGTCAACTCCAACCGCCCGTGTTTTTTGCAAAATCAACCTCCCGATTTTTTGAAAAATCAACTTTAATCTTAACTTTTGGATTAATCAAATCAACGGTTGAGATTAAGTCCTCCCGTCTTACGTATTTATTATTCTTCCTAATTATATTCGTATGTATATATATAGGGTTAAGATCAAGAGAGGCGTAATATTTTGTGAGACGAAAAGACTTAATCTTAGTCGTTGATTTGATTAATCTGACGATTGAGATTAAATTGATTTTAATTAAAAATTAAAATGAATTAGTAAAAAATACGGGGCGGTTGGTGATTAACGGTTATCAATATCAATTGTTGGATTGATAGAAATCAACAATTGAGGTGATATTCCTCCATCTTAGATTAATTCATTATTCATTAGTCCTCCTTGAACCTTAACCTATATATTTATATATATAGATTATAGAGCTTGTATCATGTGGATCCATCTATTTTCGTGGACTCGTGAACCCTATTTTGCATCCATTAATAACAATGCACGACACTGCAACTCACATATCTCATTAATGTGTTGACACAATCTCGTACATTTAAAATGCGATCAATGAATGCAAAGTGGAGATCAGGAGTCCACCATAAAGGATGGATCAATATGATACAATCTCTCTATGTATATGCCTATGGAAAAGATCAAGGAGGACGATCATCTTTTCGTGAGACCGTGAAACACAATATCAACTATTAATTACTGATAATCTAACAGATGAGATTGAAACTAAAAATAACCGTCAACTCCAACTGCCCGTATATTTTGCAAATCCAACCGCCCTTTTTTTTATTAAAATTAATTTAATCTCAACCATCGGATCAAATCCTCACGTCTCTCTTGATCCTATATATATTGAACCAAAGAAAAGATCAAGGAGGCACTTATATTTTCGTGAGACGGTGATACACAATCTCAACCATTGATTATTAATAATTCATGGGAAAGGTTTAAACTCAAAATAACCGTCAAATCCAACAACTCCGTGTTTTTCAAATACAACCGCCCTTATTTAATTAATAAACAATTTAGTCTCAACCTTCAAATAAATCAAACAACGATTAAATTTTATTCCTTTTGTCTGATAAAATATAATGTCCTCTTGATTTTAACCTTATAGAACCATGCAACACAATTTGAATAGTATATTTTGATTAATCAACTATTGAAATTAAATGTTAGTAGTAATTGATTGAGTTTGTAAAAAACACAATAGTTTTGATAATTATTTTAAATTTGAGCATTAAAATATATTAATCAAATGTCTAGTTTAAAATATATTTTAAATTTACACGGGTGATTTTCGATAAAAAATCACCAGAACAAGAGGTAAATTTGAATAAAATCATATTTTCAATATTTTGTAAAATAAACACCGTTCAATTCAAATTTTATTTAGTGGAGCCACTATTCTCTTATTTATTTTGTTAAATTCAACCATTGACAAATAAGCTTTATAGTAAAATAAAAACCTACAAAATATTATTATTCCTGTTTGCCAACAATTATGAAAGTCAAAACCTTTTTCAACACTATGCAACATAAAGAAATTGGTGTTGCACAGGTGTATGTTGCATTAGTGTTGCGCGACATTTAAGTTGACGTTGCATAAGAGGACACGTTGTCTAAGATAACTATCGGAACATACACTAACGCAACATCTAAACATATGTTGCATTATTTAAAATGATGTACTAATGCAACATACTGTGTAACGCAACATCATAATGTATGTTGCATTACACGAAGCAGGGAAAGCTTGTTGACTTTTCAACGTCGTTGTAAATAAATTGTACAAGTGTTTTATGATGGTTGGTGAGGGGTTGTTTGTTCTCGTTCGGTAACGCAACATACTTTGTCTTTGTATGTTGCAAAAGTATGTTTACATAATTATGAAACTATGAAGGGAAATGAGGAGGGAAAATTGAGGGGGAAATTTTACAAGAATGAATAATGGGTGAGAGGGAAATATTTCATGGAATAAAAAAGAGGGAGTAAAAAGAGGAGGGAAAGTGTGAAGGAAAATTGATAATGAATAAATATTTAGATTTTAATATTTAGATTTAATATTCTAATTTTGATCCAACAACTTATATTAACCGACTTAAATAAAAAAATTGTGGTTATTAATTGATTGAATAATAATTGAATTCAGAAAATTTGTATATACATCATATTTTACCACATTATATATACATAAAATATTAAGTTTAAGGTATGTGATACATGGTTTAGAGTAAAAAGTTTAGAATATACGGTTAATATAGGGTGTAGAATATATGTAGGGTTTGGGGTATAACCCTAGGGGTTTGGGGTATAACCCTAAGGATTTGGGGTATAACCCTAAGGGTTAGGGGTTTGGGGTATAACCTAAGGGTTTGGGGTTTGGGGTATAACCCTAAGGGTTAGGGGTATAACCCTAAGGGTTTGGGGTTTGGGGTTTGGGGTATAACCCTAAGGGTTAGGGGTATAACCCTAAGGGTTTGGGGTTTGGGGTATAACCCTAAGGGTTTGGGGTTTGGGGTATAACCCTAAGGGTTTGGGGTTTGGGATATAACCCTAAGGGTTTGGGGTTTGGAGTTTGGGATATAACCCTAAGGGTTTGGGATTTGGGGTATAACCCTAAGGATTTGGGGTATAACAAACTATTCTTAGTTTAATATTCAAATAGATGTCATGAGGCACAAATTAGATACTTATGAAATAAAATCAATTGATTTTTTAAGATACATATTAGATACTTATGGAATAAAATCAATTGATTTCTTAAGACACATATTAGATACTTATAACACGTCATGAGGCAAATATGTTGTTTAATGTTACTGAATTCTGTTTTTGTCAAACATCTAAAATCAAGAGAAAATCGTAATATGTACTTGATTTTAAAAATTTGGTTCCCATAAATGAAAAAGAATGGGTGAAAATAAAATAAATAAAATAAAAGAATGGGTGATATTCCGTAAATTTTTTATTTATATGTCGAAAAAGTGTAGATTTTTGTATTGAAATTGTAGTGTATATTTATTTATAAAATTTGGTAACCATAAATAAATACGTGATCATTTAAAATTTGGTAACCTTAAATATTAAAAATATAAGTATGGAAATATAAGAAGAATATAATACTCCTTAAAATATGATTTAGTTAATTTTGTTTCCTAAATTATAGTAGCATTATAATAACTTCACACGTTTAATTTCTTATTATAAATCTGATTTAGTCAAATCTTATTATAATTTTTTTAGTGTTTGATATAGGGGTGTGATTAAAAGTTGAATGAAGGGCACGGATCATCAATCCGTGTGAACTTGTGTTCACCAATCATGCATAGCCACTTCATCAAGAGAGGGAAGAGAAGTAAAGAAGAGGGAAAAGAAGTAAAGAAGAGGGAAAATAAAATTACGACAGATTCAATATCAACCGTTGATCTCAAAACCCTAAAAATACACCTTCTTTATTCCATTGCCGTTTCCTTAGCTTTTTTCGTTGTCTCTGGATCTCTCTTTTCTGCCGTTTCCTTCTTTACTTGTCCAACTCTCTTGCTTTGACAACCGTTGTCGTCTGCTGTTTTCTCTACCGATGCGGTGTTTATGACCGAGTTCTCTGACTTTCCGCAACTTGGAAGATTCACCTTGAGGACCGAAGGTAGATTGACTATCGGCTATATGTTTAGTATTCAATACAATTGATGTTTGTTTTGTATGAACTCATGACATCGGTGGGTACAGGCAAAACCGTGGCAATTGGGAAAGTGATGAGTCTTATTTCTTCAAATGCTAGCCCTTCTGCAGCTTAAGTCATGATGTTTTTGTAAGCATTCATATGGTGCTAATAATCTTTTTGTGTGTATCCCAGAAGTGTTTTTAACATTTTTAAGGACTTGTGAATTTTGATTTACATTGTTTTGTTCTTCCTCACTCTTTGCTACTGTTTTGACATCGCAGTTTTTGTGTCTTTTTAGGTACACTGGGAGTAAAGATGTATTATTATGAACAACCAAAACTAAATCATTCGAAGTCAGAACATTCCTAACAATGGCCCGCTCAACACCCTCCTCATTGTACGCAGTTTGTCAGCAAAATTGTTACATTTGGCCGGTGCCCGCTTTGCTTGTTTTGGCTGAAGTTTTCAAGGAAGCTGCTGTCTTCTAAATGAGGAAGAAGTTGATAGGGCTAATAAGTTATGATACGAGTGCTCAGATGTACAATGGATTAGCAACTTGATGTAACTCATAATTTGAGCATTTTTGGATTGTATAATTTTAATACTATTTTGTTTGTGTGAATAATAATACCTGCATTTATTATATTTATTGTACTTTTAATTTCCTACAAGATAATGTTGTGTAAGGTGCTAAAATTTTCTACAAGATAATAATACGCGCAACGTAGACTAATGCAATGAGAAAAATGTTGCAAAAGAGGTAAACACTAATGCAATATACAATCCAAAGTATGTTGCACGACTTATGCAACACGACCTATGGCACAGATATTTTTGCAACATGTAGTATGTTGCATAACTCTTATGCAACATATTTCGACTCTTTTGCAACATTTCTCGCTATGTTGCAAAGACATAAAAATGGCGTAGTGCGTACCGCTGGCTACCTCGGGCCAGGTTCGCCGCTTCTTTCATAATCCTCACACAGTTATGATAAAGATTATATTTTTGATGAAGTAGGGTTTTTAAGGCAAGTTTGGGCCTCTTGTACATACTACATAGCCTTTGCTGTTGATTTACGAATGGTAGATTTTGATTTTGATCTGATTCTACTCTTCTCTAGATTCGTACTTTTCATTCAAAATGTCTCCATATGCGTGCATTTGTATTAGTTTTCTTCAATTGTTTTGAGTTGTCATTTTGAGTCCTAACCCCTGCTCATTTTGTTGCTCTATTTTATAAACTGCCTACTGCTGTATTCTATCTTTATGCTACGGAATTCATTGTCATTTGTCAAATATATAGATTAAGTGATACTAGAAGAATCAGTTCCTTGTTTTGCCAACTATTTTCATTTTCATTGTACGACAAAATATTCTAATTTAAACAGGCTGAATTCTACTAGAACAGGATAATATAAGGTTTTACTCAAGCCCATCTTAACCAATAGTTTGATGCTGTAACCTGCCAGTCACTCTATCGAATTATTGTGTTGCTGCACATGGATAAATCTTGTCAAACTTTATTCTGATGAAACTTATTGCTGCTGCAGACTCAGAAAAATTCCTTGGTCCTGTTTCATTGATCTGTCTCCCCTAAAGGAAACATGCTCCATCAAAGGGTAAGAATCTATGTGATTTATGGATAGTTGCTGTGAATAGATAGCCATTGTCCCAGGACATGTTATATGTACACTTGGTACACAACACATACACAGTTGCATTTGTTTTTGAAATGATTACAAACATTACAGGTTTAGTGCGTCAAAGATGATGATAGATGGCAGTTCAATTATATCTTCCTTGAGACTCTAGTTAGAGTAGACATGTAATGTTTAAACTTTAAACTGAAAAGATAAATATACGCCAGTGATTTATATCAAGTAGAGTGAACGCATCAATTATCTAAGAAGAATGAATTTCGTTGTTTCTCAAATTAATACTAACAGTATATCCTGTCTGGACATAACTGAGGTCATCTCTGGTGGATCCACTACTATTTGGTGGATCCATGAGTCCAGATCTGGACCACACGTTTGATAGATCGGATTGGTGGTATTGTGACACGTGTGAGAGGGATTAAAAAGTAGTTCAGTTAGTAATGAATTGGGTGTGAATGGGTGTCCCTGTTGTGAGGGTAGATGTGTCTTTTAGGTCCTCTGACACTTCTCACCCTCTCACTCGCTCCTCTGTGTCAGTCTCTCACCGTCTCACCTAATTCGCGAGTCTCTCACCGTCTCACCTAATTCGCGAAATCAACTCACCTTCAAACCATCTCGAGACGACGAAGAGGCGACCTTCATGGGTCTGGACGGAGATCGGGATTTGAATCTGAATCTGGATCAATCCGAGACGGTAGATGATGGAGATGGAGATCGGAATCTGCCGACACTGGTGACGAAACTCTAGATTCATGGATTCGTAGGGTTGGAGAGGATGTGGATCGTCGTCGGGTCGAGTGGGATCCGGCTGGTAGAGTTCGTGGGCTTCAAGGTCTGAGATTTTGTTGTGATTTTACTTTCAGTTTTTATATATTTTATTATAATTTTGGTATTGATTTTTCGCATGCTTGCTTAGTCTCAGTGTGTATTGATGAGATTTGTTGATGTAGATCGAAGTGTAGAGTGTTGTGAATTGTTGATTTGTCTGTACTGAAATTAGGGTTTTTACTTTAGATGTCAAGTTTTGAACTTGTAGATCTGTTTGTGTATTTTCAAATTTCAATATATGCTGATGTTTGGGAGTTTTGAATCTGCCAATTTTCGGCATTGTTGCAGTTGATGTTGAAATGGGCTTTTGTTTAGTGATGTGTGCTGACAAACTGAGCATTCGCTTTTGATGTGTTTTGTAGTGAGTTTTTGCTAGTTTTGGAAGCAGTGAGAATGGGATGTGGAGTGAGCAGTGGAGGAGGGGAGAGTTCGCTGGGATATCTTTTTGGAGGTGGTGATGCTCCAAAACCTGCTGCACCTAATGCTGAAGCACCTAGAAATGTGCCTATTCAAAAGGTTGAGACAGTTCCAATTGATGTGAGTAAGCAAATTCTAGCTGGGAATCAGGCGAAGGCTACAAATAACTACATGCGTGCTGATGGCCAGAACACTGGAAACGTCATCACTATATGATTCTTGTTTCACCTTAATTTTATTTAAGTCAGGGAGTACTGCACTAAGTAGCATCTGTAGTCCCATTTTGGTGTTGCATTTTGATATTGCATTTCGGTGTTGCATTTTGGTGTTGCATTCATGGTTATCTGTTTGTATGAAATTGTGTATATAATTGCATTTTGTTTCATTGATTTGATCATTACCCCTTTCTCAATCTTTTGACTATTACTCTGATGTTTATTGATTATTGCTTTCATGGTTACCTAATGTGTATTATGTTGCATTTTGGTGTCGCATTTTGGTGTTGCATTTTGGTATCATGTTGTTGCATTTTATTGTTTTGCCATATTAAGCCATATTAAGTTTTGTATTTTATTGTTGCATTCTAATGTGTATCATGTTGTTTGTTCGTAAAGCTGAGATTTTTAATGTTTGTTTGTTTGTGTCCATATAGGTGACAGGATTGCAGGACGAGCTGAGTTTGGAAAGACACATTTAATGATCGATCAATATGGCTCATTCATGCATGTAATGTGTCTTGTACACTTGTCATATGTTTTAGGTTCCGGATCTAGTGTAGCGTGAAATTAATTTGTAATTTGTTTTTGATTGATGCATTTTGATTGCATTTGTTAGATCATAATTTGTAATTTGATTACTGCGAAGCCTGGTACAAGGAAATCAATTTGTAATTTGTAATTGCATTTGTTAGATCATACTGAAAACATTACTGCGAAGCCGGGTAAAAGCAACGTGTTAGATCATGCTGATGCATTTTGATCTTGCATTTTTAATTTGCATTTTATAGTTGCATTTTCGATTTGCATATTCGAAAGGAAAATCAATTAGATTATCGCGACATGCAAGGAAATTACAATATTTTCATCAAAAAGTTCATTTATCAAAATTAAATTCATCAAAATATGATTTGCAAGTAAAATACAATTTCTAATGGTTTTGCATCAGCACATTGCTCTGAACGTCCACCAACCATCTATTTAGCCAACTTAAAAGCACGGAAGCATATTAAATTTATACAAAAATAGCGTACAATTGTAGCTTTAATGCAACTCTAAAATGCAACTGCAAAATGCAAGATCAAAATGCATGTGTGACATGCACGGAAGCTTAAATGCAACTCTAAAATGCAACTGTAAAATGCAAGATCAAAATGCATGTGTGAAATGAGCATGTGAAATGCAGCGATGAAATGCGATCACTAAATAAACTGAATTTCATTCAACAGAGCGTACAATTAGCACATTGCTCCAAACGTCCACCAGCCATCTAACCTTAAACCCTAAAACCCTAAACCTTAAATCCCAAATCCTAAACCTTAAATCATAAACCCTAAACCTTAAACCCTAAAACTCCAAACACTAAACAATAAACTTTAAACCCTAAACCCTAACACAAATGAGAATTCCCCTGCTGCATAGGTTCGGTAGAATAGAACCCCGCCTCAATTGACTGAAATTTTGTTCATGGTTGGAAAAAATGCAACTATAGGATGCGACTACAAAATGCAATAGTAAGGTGCACATGTGAGGTGCAACAGTTAAAATGCAGTTGAGAGTGGGATTATTTGGTTTACAAACGGGTTAGAATGGGTTGAGATTATGAAAATGGTGGGAAAATGAAAAGCTTGGATTATGAAAATGGTGGGATTGATTAAGGAGAGAGGGTTTGGATTATGAAAATGGTGGGGAAATGAAAAAACTTGGATGAAATGGTGGGATTTATTAAGGAGAGAGGATTTTGATTATGAAAATAGTGGGTTTGTAAGGAGAGAGAGATTGATTAAGTAGAGAGGGAAAATGGTGGGTGTGTAAGGAGAGAGGGATTGCATTAAATGAACAATTTAATCATTGCATTAAATGCTACTAACTAAACTAATTAAAATGGAACTATTCCGAATTTGCCCTTTAGTTAGCTTTCAATAGAAAGTTAGTGGGACACATGGACTCCTTTGACACCATTGATCTTAAACCATCCAAGGGCTAATAAATGGACTCATGGATCCACCAAATAGTAATGGATCCACCAGAGGGATTTCCTAGTTATGTACTACAACCTTAAACAGTTAAGCTGCCACTTGTGAGCACAATTTGCAAAACGCGTTCTTAGACTTTAGAGGCATGCGCACTGGACAGTCTACTAACTGAACTGTGTGGACTTATTGTCGGGGAAAACTGCATCTTATTTAAGTATTTGTTCCTGTCATATATATATATACTTATCTTCTGATATGACTGTTTACAGATTATTTGATATTGTCGGTGGTATGTACACACACAAGTTAAGTCTTGTGCCTCTATCTGTTATTGAATGTCTTTGCATTGATCTGTATGGGTGTGAGGGAAATATATACTAACTCTAGTTTTGATGTTTAACGACTTCATCTCTTCAACCTAAACCTTAGTTCTTATTAGTTTAGGGTTTAGACTTGCGATAGAAATGTAACTCCTTGAACCCCAAATTTCTTATTATCCAGACCAATCAAATATTAAAATGAAGTTACAGTTTGGTATCAAGTCATTTAAAATAATCAGTGTCTCTATTCATATTTTTATTTCTTAATTTATTATAATTGAAGTGTTTTTGGTTATTGTCTATTGATCAGGTCAAGTGGTCAACAGCTCAAGGATTTTACTGCTAGTGGAAATCGTGGAATATGCAGAAACCCACTAGCAGAAACCTGATATGCCTTGACTGGAGTATATGTAATGAGAAGATTCACCATTGCAAGAATAGATCTGTTTGAGCTGTCATTCCTTACTTCTGTAGTTTTGTGACCCAGCAAAGAAATTTGATAATGCTAAGCAAGTGGCATTCAAGATTTACAGCCTGGTTGGTCCGGCAAGTACTCGACCGGTTCATGCAGCCTGGGTCAGACCCACGCCAACCTACTCCTAGCTGAAACCTGACACAATTCATTATTCACTCAGGTATTTTTATTAAGTAAAGTTACTAACCAGTACTGCTCAGAAATAATGATCTTCGCTTCTTTTAAGTAGTTGCAAGAATTGATGGTGGTCTGAATGGGAGGTGCAATATGTTTCTTAATGCGCAGGGATTGGAATATTGAATGCATATCATAATCAGAAGAAAGAGTTGTGCCTTGAATCTCAAATCAATATCTTCGATATTGAATGTACGATAAAGTTGATGCTTTCATCTTGACGGGTATGTACAGCTTTACCGTTTATGATACGCCTCTGTGTCAAGCAAGCAAGTAGAATCTTTCTTATCAGCTTCTACCAATAATCCAAGATGGTCTTGGACGTAACATCACTCCTATTTTGGATGCTATAAAAACTTATTGCAGCACATTTCTACTAGGTTGCAAAGTAATTATTCGAATACCTTAAGTTGTTGAATAATAAATTGGATGTTTTGTTAAATTAAACCTTAATTACAGCAGATTATATTTGATTTAATTTTGAAACTTAAGGTCTTGAATTCTTTGCAGTGGCTTGCATGTTCATAATTCATATCAACAATAAATACTCAATAAAGTTCGACCATCCTTTGGCCAAATGATATCTATTGAATCATTAAGTTATGTGGTCTCTGTACGGCATATCCAGATCATGTTCTAAGTCATTAAAAGTGGTTAAACTGATGCCCACAGGATTTATAGCTGGCTAGCTAGAGAGACATTGTACATCACGAGTGCGTGTGGGTGTGTTTGTATGATTTTACCTGGGATGGGGATGTGGGGTTTTATATCTATGGTGATTTACTCTGCGGATTTGTGCGCATGGATTTATCCCAACCCACCCCACCTTCCACTCGTGCATTGTGCACATCTCTTATTCTCATAATGCTTCAATAATCCATCATAACTAGCAATAGCATGCTTTCAAAATCAAGACTGTTTAATTAACAACATTATCATCATCACCATTATCTGAAAATTGTTACTCTACCTTGACACGTATGTCAATATCATGATCTTTTGTAACTGAAAATTGGTGTGCTCTGGTGGAGGAAAAGAACCGATTCTCAGCACTTGGTGGCCCTAGGCCCCCAGATGGAAAGGGAGAAATATGTAACACTCTAATCCTCTGTTATTTTTTCCGCCAGTAATTATCTTCTACTTTCTACTGAATGTTGCTTATGGTATGGATCTAATATACATTTAAATTTTCTTGTTATCTATTCTGATCTAAAGCTGAGTCGTGAATTGGTTTAACAGGGATTTGTCTATGTCAGCTAAGATGAAAGTTATCCTGTTATGGGAGACAACCAGGAACATCTCCCTCAATGCTTGACCCAACCCTCCTCCAGGGCCCACGGTAGGGAAGGGTGTTATGCACCTCTACTTTCAACCATGGGAAGTTCTTAGTTAGCTGATTGTGTGAAAATCTGGTCTAAAATTTAGTCCATGGTAAAAATTAAATATAACTTACAATTATGGAATCCAAATTCCAACCGCAAGTGATATTTGTTTGTCAGTAGGGGATTTTTCTCTTGGTAAATTATATCCAAACATTTTTACTAGGTAACATAATAGAGTCATCATGTGTCCTAGGTAATTGCCTTGATTTATTGATTATTCACCTAATCTTGCATAAATGGGTCCTAGCCGCCAGCCGGTAGGGCTATATAAGGCCGATTAGCTACTTAGTTCTTCACAGGTCAAACAAGACTCATTTCATTCAAGCAGTTTAGCTTCCCCTTTTGTGTTTCAGGCTGCTTGGTTTAAATGGCAGATGGCAATTCAGCCACGGCAAGGTACAGAACAATGTGTTCCGTCCCGGAAAAGCTCCAGCTGCATATGGCCATGATTGCCCTGCAGTTTGGTTATGCTGGTTTCCATGTTGTCTCAAGGGCTGCACTCAACATGGGGATTAGCAAGATTGTTTATCCTGTTTACAGGAACATCATTGCCTTAATACTTTTGCTACCATTTGCTTATTTCCTTGAGAAGTAATTACTTACACAAATCTTGTTAGTTAGCAGTTCCATTCCTCATGCTTATCATTCCTCAAATGACTCCTCCTTGCATGTTGTATTTTTTCGCAGGAAAGAACGGCCTGCTATGTCGCTTTCAATCCTTGTTCAGTTCTTCCTCCTTGCCACTGTTGGGTATGCTGCTACAATATTCAACTTTGTCCAACTAAACTGAACTTTCCTTTTGATCAGATATGCTATATAATAAATTCTATGAGCATATCTGAATTCACAAGCTAAGCATAGTAATTAGTATGCCATGAGATTTGGCAGGATCACAGCAAACCAGGGTTTTTATTTGCTGGGACTTGAAAACACATCCCCAACGTTTGCTTCAGCCATTCAGAACTCGGTCCCTGCCATTACTTTCCTCTTGGCTGTTATTTTCAGGTACCAATCATCCTGAACTTTTTAGACATTTTATAACAATATGAGAATCCTTTAAATATATTCTTGTGTCGTGTGTTTCGATGTTGCAGAATTGAACAAGTTAGATTCAATAGAAAAGATGGGATATCAAAGATGGCCGGAACCCTCGTTTGCGTTGCTGGAGCATCAGTTATCACACTTTACAGAGGACCCACGATTTACAGCCCAACGCCTCCTCTGCAGACAGTGGCAGCAGCCCCGTTCTTCGCCTCACTGGGGAATGCCAAGGGAAAAAACTGGACTCTTGGCTGCATATACCTTATTGGTCACTGCTTGTCGTGGTCAGGCTGGTTGGTCTTGCAGGCTCCTGTTCTAAAAAAGTACCCGGCAAGATTGTCAGTCACATCCTACACATGCTTCTTTGGTGTGATTCAGTTCTTGATCCTAGCTGCCTTCATGGAGAGAAACCACAACGCTTGGGTTTTTCACACTGGTGGTGAAGTTTTCACCATCTTATACGCTGTAATCATTTTTCCCACCAGACTAACTTTCAACTCATTAAATGCCCTTTCCATTAATACATGTTCTCATAATAATAACATTTCCAGGGAGTGGTGGCATCTGGGATCGCGTTTGCTGTGCAGATATGGTGCATTGATAGAGGTGGCCCAGTCTTTGTCGCAGTGTACCAACCGGTGCAAACTCTTGTTGTGGCCATTGTGGCCTCTGCAGCCTTAGGCGAAGAGTTCTACTTGGGCGGGTATATTCACTCAAATTTCTCTTTTATAATAATGCAGGAGGATACATGTAAACAAGAAATTAATTATTACAGGATCATTGGTGCTGTACTGATCATCACTGGACTCTATCTTGTTCTCTGGGGTAAGAATGAAGAGAAAAAAGAAAAGTGTATGACAGTCCACACTTCTCCAGATGATATGAACAACTCAACAATAACCGATAGGAAGTCATCAATTACTCAACCACTGCTGTATGAAGTCTGAACCCAGAAACTCCCATCAGGTCCCAACTTTTGACATCCCTACTAGCATTATGCGTCTAGAGTCAATTAAAAGAAACCTGTGTCCTTTTCTGTACTTATGTTTCTCATTTGGGTTAAGCTTCGACATGGGTAGAAAGTAGAAAATGGAATTGGTGAAGATGATGAAAATACCTGGTAAGGGTTTAGTCATCATAGTATTCACGTAAATTCTCCTTAAAGGATTGTTGACCCTAAGTTTGTATCATTCTATAAAATTAATACTTCCAGGTACGAAACTGGATAATCGAACTAGCTTGACCTAAAAACTGATCTAAGTTGTCGTGAATGTAAAACAGATTCGGACACAAAACTCAAAGTTTTGAATCCTACAATCATGAATTCTACTCAAGAACTAAACCTAGTTACACAGGTTTTAGTTCAGTTAAGATGGTTAACAAGCCTTAACAGTTAAAGAATTAGCTTACTAGAGACAACAAGAATTATACTGGGAAAACCGGCTCAAAATCAGTGAAAAAACCCAAGAAAGTTCACTAAGAATCAAATGGTACAAAATATGTTAACTAGCTAGAAGTCCAGACAACTTGTAACACAATTATCTAGACTTGTAAACTATGCTTGGAACAACTAATAAAAACTCCCTGCAGCGACTCAAGTTGACGGAAAGTATGTTGTTGTACACAGCTTCAACAGACTCCAACCAAATCAGTCTTCTTCAATCCCAATTGCAATAACTCAAACGTGTCGCAAGGCCTACGAAGCACGCACAAAACTCTACTTGAATTCTCAAACTTGATTTCATGTCAATCTTGAATCGATTTCGAAAGAGATGACAAAAAACCCTAATTCCCAATTTTGAATCCTTTTATTCTGATTCTGCTTAGTCCAAAACATAAAACTCCGAACGCGCCTAGCTTTACAGACGCAACTCAGCGGCTCAGGTGATGCGACACCGGTTTGCACTTTCTCAAGATCTCCAAAACAGCCAGCTTGGTCAGAACCCTCAATCATCCACTTACTCACAGTTCAGTTCACATAACATCACACTGTTCTAACCAAACAACTGATCAAAGTAGGTTTATTAACTCAACAAAATGCCCACCTAAACGTAACTTTGTACTTCAGACTCGATAATGAACTTCCTCACGTTGAAACACTCTTTTTTCCAGCAACTCCTGCACATCAATTATCCTTTATCTGTGCAGTTCATGGCATATGCATCCGTCTTCTTGAGGAGAAATTTCTGTTACTATTCATCAATTATTATTTTTTCTCAAATTGTATTTTGTAATTTTAATTTTCCTTTTAAGTTCAGTTGTGTGTTGTAACTTAAGTTTCAATTTCAATTTGAATAAGTAATTTCAATTTCAATAATTATATTAATAATTCAAATTGCATACATAAATAAAGGATTACTGACGAGCACGTCGTTG